>PVKU01009204.1:0-51337 GCA_004027475.1 Anoura caudifer
CACTGGTATTTATCGAGGAGAGAAGATGTTTCTTTTCACCTTTTCACAGCTGGGTTCTGTGCTTGCTGAATTTAGTATTCAGGGAATTAGGTTGATGATATTGCTGATACTAATTCAGAATGTCACATGATAAAGGCCAGGAGATTTTGATTACCATAACAGATGGTTAATTGGACATAAACTAAACACAATTTTTTAAAATGTCATTAGTCAGATTAATTAGAAATAAAAACAAAAAGATTGCCCAGCATTAGCTTTCAAGAGTAACTTGGTATTCATCCCTTCTTGAGGCTGATTACGTGTCATGCTGGGATTCAAGGGCACCCAAGCCTAGCTAGGTGGAGTTAGTAAAATTCCAGCAGCTGTTAAAAATACAGACCTCTACCCTGGTTGGTGTGGCTTAGTGGATTGAGTGTCAGCCTGTGAACTAAAGCGTTGCTGGTTAGATTCCCAGTCAGGGCACATGGCTGGGTTGTGGGCCACATCCCCAGTAGGGGGTGCTTGAGAGGCAACCACACATTGATGTTTCTCTCCCTGTCTTCCTCCCTTCTCCTCTCTCTAAAAATAAATAAATAAAATATTTTTAAAAATAAAAATACAGAGCTCCTTGGTGATGAGTGGTAGGCAGAAGGGGGATGAATGCACATTAGCAAACTCGAGCAAATGCAGGCAAGTTTAATCAGTTACGTTGGGAAGTCATTGAAAGGAAATCTGCTCTGTATGGATGTGTGTGTTTGTGTGTAAGTGTGTAAGTATAGTGTTGGCTTTGGAGAGGCAGGACTGAGATGGGATGTAGAGCTGAGTCATTCTTGGTGTTCTACATAATAACCACTTAAAGCAGAAAATGGGTTCAATAGGGGCCAGAAATAAGGTTGGATATACGAGTATGCCCTGCAGTTGGTCAGGGTTACAGAGAAAGGGGCAGCAGTGCCCTGGGGTATAGGTAAGGAGCCAGGGAAATTCCGGGTACTTACAAATGCAGACATAATGGAGTACGGGTACCCCCTGAAGGTCAGCTAATATTCCTTCTACTTCCTTTCCACCTCTACCCTTAAAAGGCAATCAGCGCAGTTTGGAGGAGTTGAGGGCTATTTATAAAGCGCCTGGTTGATGGCTAATTTGTCCTGAGGGTAGAACAACTACCTGGGTCATGTCAAATGCTTTTTATTTTATTTTATTTTATTTTAATTGTTGTTCAAGTACAGTTTTCTGCCTTTTACCCCCATCCCAGCCCACCCCCCTCAAATGCTTATTTTGAACATCATTTGATTACAGGTCCCATGGAAGGTGTAATGTAATATATGGAATTGTATCATGATACCTTTCTAAAACCTGAAGAATTCTGAATTCTGAAACATTAAGCTCTGAGAATTTGCGTAAGGGATTATGATTCTCTAGCTGTGTTTTGAGATGAAGCCAGATTAAATGTATGACTTTAGTTTCCCAAACTTTAACAGAAGCCCCTAGAAGTATTTCAGTTATACACAAAAAAGTGTTGATAATATAATGGGTACTTACGTAATCTATGACATAGCTTAAGAAATAAGATAGTACAAATAAAATTGAAATGTTCTGTGAGCCCCTCCCTGACCCCATCCCATTTCCTTCCCCCTACCCCAGAGGGAATCACAATCCTGAAGCTGGTGTGTGTGTAGACATACACAATCAAATGAACTATATATAATTTTTCTAAATATTTTGTAAGTATTGGGTTGGTCAAAATGTTTAGTTTTTTTCTGTAAAATAAAAGATATGTTTTTCATTTTTACCAATAACTTTATTGACTTGGATATTTTGAGTATGTTGACTCTCTCCCTCGTGGTATAACGTTGATTGTTCTCAATTAATGTCTCAATTTGATCACTATCAACTTCAACTGGTCTGCCAACTATGGTGGGGCTCCGCCTGCAGGGGCCACCCCCCACCCCCACCCCACCGTCTGCCAAGGATGAGAATAAGTCTACCAAGACATGATCTGCTTGGGGAGGAAAGGTGGCGGATCTCTCAAAGGAGAAGGGCCAAGAGTCTTTTCCTCAATGGGCTTTTATTGGGTTCGTTTTGCACAGGAATACAGGCTCACTAATCATTGTCAGGCAGTAAAGATCAAACAACAGATAAAGTACAAAGAACTCTGAGGGCCTATTTTGAGTCAGGGTCGGATAGCTAAAGAGCAATAAAACTTTGAGGAACTAACTCACTTCTTGCTTGGACCCTTATTTAATTGAAAGCATTCTAAACAAAGCAGGTTTCATAGGACTTTACATATTCTTTCTTAGTCCTGATCCCCTAGGGAACCCGTCCTTTCCAGCACAGGGCTATGCCCACCACCAGCATTGTCTCAGGCTTAAGTCAAGTAGGGTAAAAGCAAGGCAGCCAAGAGATTACGAGACTTCTTGCAGACAGAATGAGGACTCAGGCTATGTCAGGATATCCAAGGGGCCAGGATCCATCACCCCTTTTTGCTGTAGCCCCCCAAGTCCTTCCTTGGTGCCTCCACATGATCATGCCTGTCTTAGGTTGTTCCCCTCTTCAGGAATCTTACCCGTCATTGGCTAACTGACCAAGCATTGAGGGCCAGTTATGGATGAAGCAGAAGCAGCGCTCCTGCCAGGGAGATAAGTCTTGTCTCCTCCTTAGTGGCTTACTGTCTGGTCCGAAGGTCGCTCACTCAGCCTTAGCCATGCGGTGGTTACAGCTCCTTAAACCAGGCAGGGCAGTTCCCAACAGCCAACCATGGAGTCCAGCAAGAAATCTCCAAAATTAAACTTTATAAACCACTTTTGACATGTTTGATCAGTCATAGCACCTTCTCCATACACTGCAGAAATCTTTTTTTATGTGCTCCAGTTACATCTTTACCTTTCTTGAAATAATAAAGCATAATATGCTAAAAACATTGTATATTTTCTTCTATCTTTAATATTAAAATAGCTACACAAAAATTCACCAATTTTAATGTTTTTAAAAAATGCGCACTGATATTACAGCTGTCACAATACAATCTAACAAAATTATTTCACATGAAGTTCAAGACAACTAAGCCCTACTAGAGTCATCTTACGGAAAAAACCAGATGAACTTCTTGGCCAACCTAACAGTATAATGTATTGACTTTCTGCCACTTGTTTTTTCTCTTACATGGTGTTTGAGATTTATTGGTGTTGATTGCTTACAACTCCAGTGCATCCATTTCACTGTTGTACAGTATCCATTGTATTCACATATCACATTCCATTAAATCATTTTCTTGTTGGACACAGGTTATTTCACCTGTGTATGACAAACAGTGCCTTGAGTATGACAAACAGTGCTGCAATAAACAACCCACGTACATGTGTGGATTTTGTGAGTTTTATACCCAGCAGTGGAATTTATGTTTATTAGCTATTACCAAACAAATATCCTAAGTGGTTATATCACTGTCACTATCTTTTAAACATTTAAAACTTTTTAAACGTGCACATAAAGCTCCTATATTAACAAATAATGTCCTTAGGTTGTTACTTCTTGATTTTTCAGTTTTAGACATTATATATTGATTCTTCCTTTCTAGATGGGTATTTACATTTCCTTCCTCACCCCGGTCCCCAACTCATGCTCAGTTTCTCATCTCGTATCCTTTCCAAAAAGTCATGCATTTTAGATGGATTAATATTCACATTTTCATCATGATGTAGTCACAGTGAACCAGACGACCCGTAGTGTACTCAGATTAACTTTCCTGCACAAGTCATTCTCCCTGGAGTAGCACAAGATATTCTTCAAGAAATGCCTCCCCAAGGTCCCTGGCTTGGTCCAGTCTAGAGCACTTGCCCTTTTTGTCAGGTGCACAGCGGCTGCCTGGCTTCCCATTGTTCTGGGTTTCCCTGCGCCTCCCTCTTGGGTTGGATTGTCTGTTACTTTGATGCCTTGTCTTCCTCTTTCTTGATTTATGTCTTTATTTCTGTGTGTTGTGTGAAAGGTTCAAGGAAGGTAAGTTTTTGGAGACTCTGTATTTGTGACAATGTGTTCATTTTACTATTACTTTCATTGATAGTTTGGCTTAGCATAGAATTCAAGGTTGGAAATCCTTTCCTAACTTTTAAAGATATTTTCCCACTGTCTTCTAGCTTCCAGTGTTAGTACTGAGGAATCCAAAGCTGTTTTTATTTCCCATCTTTTGTGTAGTGTGCTTTTTTGTTCCCCTTTCCTTCTCTGGGAAAATACAGAATTCGCTCTTTTTCACCAGTGTGGAAATTCAGTAATGATTGCTTTGGTGTGTGTCTGTTTCCCTTTATTAAGGTAAGTACTTGAGTATTTGGTTGCCAGGAAATCTACAAAGCAGTATTTAGCTTAGTGGCTTTTCCAGGACTCACAGATCTACAAGTTTACACACTTAATTTTATTAGCACAGTAAGATTCAGTTCTCCCAGGGAGGGATTGAATCCCTCCAACCGAATCCTCAGAAGACTAATGTGTTAACCAGATTGCTTCTGGTTCTACTTTCATAGCTCGGATTGTGTTACACTCCACTCCTTCACCACCAATGACTCTCACTGGGAACTGAACATGTGCCATTTTTATTGTGCTGGCTGTCAAGGCTCTGCGCAGTTTGGCTCAGCCACCTCCTCAACCGGGTCCCGTTAATTCTATCAACTCAAACCTGTGTTCAAAAGTCAGCGTGGAATAGTCACCAGTTTAGGCATAAGCCACAAGTGTTCACTGCCTATTCCATTTCTGTGTCCTTGAGTGTCCTTTTTAGATTTGCCCTGTCAAAATAATCTACTAATACCGACCGTACCTTTGCCAGTGTGGATGAATAACATAGTGTCTGATGCCATAGATTAGTATCTTGAGACGAAGATATTATCCAGCTGTAATGCAGGGCTAAGTGGCATGAACGCCATAAGAGAAGTGCCAGCAAATCTTGTGGGATTTCAAAGAAGGGAGAGAGCCCATATGATTGGAGGGATCTGGAAAGGCTTCCCTAAGGCCTCCATCATGAAAAAGGAGAAATTTGCAGTGGGCCTTGAGGGATAATGGGATTGGATCATGCTGGGACTGGAGAAGATTTCAGTATGAAGAACAGTATGAATGGGTCCTTGGAGGTAGAAATTTATGGGTGTTACCTGAGGTGCGGTACGGCTATAGCACAGTTGTGTGTAAGAGAGAGACAAAGATTGAAGGATGTATTGGGACCACAGCATGGAGAACATTGAACATTGGCTTAAGATTTTGTATCAGATTTGTGGATGGTATCAGGGAGCTGCTGAAAGTTGAATGGACTTTTAAAAGCCTAGCCATAAACAAGAAGAAAATTTTACCCTTGGCGACAGCATAGATGTGGACCTGGAGAGCATTATACTAAGTGAAATGAGCCAGTCAGAGACAGACAAATACCATATGATTTCACTCGTATGTGGAATCTAATGAACAAACTGAACTAACAAGCAAAACAGAGACAGACTCATAGATGGAGAGCAGAATGACAGCTCTGCAGTCGGGGAAGGAGTTGGGGGGGAGGGATCAAACAAAAAGGAAAAAGAACTCATGGTCACAGATAACAGTGTGGAGGAGGTGGGTGGAGGTTCAAGAGGGTGTAGGGCATGTCAAACTCATTTTCACCAGGGCCACTTCAGCCTCACAGTTGCCTTCAAGGGGCCGGATGTAATTTTAGGACTGTGTACATGGAACTACTCCTTAACAGTTATGCGAGAGCTTGGCGCTGCTGCTGGGTAGAAACAAGGTGCCAGGCTGGATAAAAGAAAGTGGCGGGCCAGATTCAGCCAATGGGCCTTGTGTTTGCCACCTGTGGTATAGAGGGATAAATGATAATGGAAAAACGATAAAAAATGAACCATTAAAAAAAAAACAAACAAATTTCATGAAAACAAGTAAATAAACACCCAACTCAAATATACCTATGAACCATCCCTGATCCCCTCCATTAGTTGCAGCCTCTCTTCTCTAAATGGCCATAGAGCATTCTATCTCTTTTTATATCACTACATTGAGCGTCTACTTCCAGGCACAATAGCAATCACATATAAGGTAACTATGGCATTTGGTTTTTCCTTGTGTGGTCTTCTCTTCCCCTGTGGTGTATAAGGTTCTTAATGATGGGGCAGCATCAGTTCACCTTGGTACCTCCCCTGCTTCCTCTATGTAGCATACTGACTTGTACACGCTGGGTACTCAGGAAGTAGTCATAGAGACTTAGAGCTGTGGAGGGCCTGTGAGAGGGTCTAAACCCTCTTTGCAAAGGTGAGAAGACCAGGGCTCAGGAGGGTTAGGGATGTGTCAGGACCACATGGGAGTGGGCAGCAGTGGTGGATGGAGAACCAAGGCTCCCTGGCACCTGATCCAGTACTCTGCCTACACCATGGTTGAATGCACACTCATGAGTATAATTAAGCCTGGACATTTGGGTTTTGAAATTGCTTAAGGTGTATGGATTTTTTTCCAACAGACTGAATTAGGAATTTAGTTCATTAATAAGGTCTGTTGAACAAAGGAGAATAAAGACAACGCACTTTCTGTCTGAGGGTTCCAAATTCTAATTAAGTAGGTCACTTAAAACTGCACATGGGATTCTGGTGCCGCAGGATTGAGAAGGAAAAGGCAGGAGAAATGATTCAGGTGTCCAGAGCTGACCTAATTAAGGGAAATGGAAACTCGAAGGGTTATGTGACCTCAAAGCTTTTGTAAACCAGAGTTTTTTTTAGTTTGTTTGTTTTCTTTGTAGCCTACCTTATTTTTCTTCTTCCTAGAAGAAAAATTCATTTACTTAATAGGAACACATCTGGAGGTAATAAAGAGACTCACTAGTGAAATGCAATGAATGCTGAGTTTGGTTTGAGCCATTTGTGAAACGCAAGGCTTTAGCTACGTTAACAATTCTCTCAAAAAATTAAGCAGACACAAATGAATAAGTTATTTTTTTAACCCAAAAGTCCATAGAGTCCGAAGTCAGTGTTGGACACCGTCACTGTTGTGATTTCAAAATACAACTCTGTGTTTTTAAACAGTTCTCTTGAAACCTGCCTATCATGAAGGAGAACCCCTCCTTCATGCAGTACCCTTGATGAGAATGGCTGGTTAGGGTAGGGAACTGCTTATGTTTTAGGTGAGCTTCTAAGTAGAAATTTTGTCACACACAGACTCGTGGAGAGAAAGAAAGTAGCTACTGAAATATCTTACTTAGATGTTGGCATAGCTTGATGCGGTCTGGAGCACATGAAGAAGAACATCACTGGTCTTTTTCAAGAGACAACCACAAAACAGCTCTGTGGGACTGAATCCCACGTGACGGGTGGGAGTTCCAGTACCACCAGCCCTAGGAGCAGCCTCCTCGGTCCCCCTCCCCATGGTTTTCCAAGCACTTTTTTGAATGCGATCTCATTTACTTTTCAAATAAGCTATATAGGTACAAATTATGTCTAGTTTGATGAAGAGGAAACTAAAGTACAGAGTTAAAGGGCTTGTCATAGGCCACACTTATGTGGGTGGTAGGAACCAGAACTTTCTCTTAATGGAAAAAGTGTGAGATAATACAGCCCAAATTATATTTCCAACCTTGGAGAAGACTTAGAGTCAAGGAATCAGCAATGGGTAGTATCATTCTGGAAGACTTCTTGGAGGCCATGAGTTATGGGGGAGGTTTTTAGAAAAGAGGTTGTGGATGTAAGAGGACAGCGTGGACACAGAAGCGTCATGAGCAAAGCAACAGAAATCAGTGTTATAGTAAACTCTGGGGCCCAACATGTCCATGAATAAGGTGTTCTGGTTTTCAAAAGGTCTCCCAAGAAACAAGGAGACACATTATGTATGGATTGCCAGTTCTCAGAGACTTGTAATACAATACATTTAGAACAAGTGATAGCAAACGCAGTGGACACTTCCTTTGTTTCAGAGGACACGCTGGGATTTCTCAGTGTCTTAGGGTGATCACATGTAATTGAAAAGAGAGGGACGTTGGAGCAAGAGCCCGGCTGTTCACTCAGGGCCTCTCAAGTCCCAGTCCTCAGGTGGAATCCTCATCCTTCACTGTCTAGTCAGTTTTTTTGGTTCACCTAGCATTGGTTAGACTAAGGAACTAAACAGTGTCTATCTAAATAGGAGATTTGTGCTTACTCCCCAAAACTGATCTATTTAAAATATATTCATAGTAACAGGAGCACTACTGTTCATCACTCAGGGTGCCTTCATCCAAACACCAAGTTGGCTAAAAAAATGGAGTGAGAATCATAAGTTTGCTTAGTGAGCTTAGAACTACAGTAAACACTTTGATGGTCTTAAGGGCTGGGAGACATAGCCTGATTCCCTTTCTTTGTCACCAAGAGACTGTAGTAATGATCACTGTCGTTGTCAGTACCTACTCTGTGCCAGGCACCAAAGGGACACTCTCCATGTATTCTCTTATTTAAAATGGTTACAATACTGTGTGTTACCCTAGGTGTTTTAGAAATGGGGAAACAGGCCCAGAGAACGTAAGTGATTTGCCCAAGGTCACACAGATGGTAAGTGCCCGAGCATGCACCCAAGCCTGAACGTCTGTTATTAACGTTTTACTTCACTGTCTGCACCAGAAGCTATAAGTACACATGCTAGATGGAGCATCTTCCTCCTTTGGAAATGCTAGATACACAGTGAATCCTGTTACCATTCATCTCTCCCTCTTCCAGGTTTCATTCAGGCATGTACTCTTGTGTCTGCTCGTTCCAGGTTAGACATTTCATTTGTTTAGTCAGTCATCCGTTCATTTGTCTATTCGCTTATTCATGGCCTGTGTGATGAACAAATATGATGTATGGAGTGAAGTAAACAAACAGAGTTTTGAAAACAAAACAAAACAACTAGAAAAAAATGTACCTATTAGGCACTGGTTTGGTGCAGCAGTAATTATACTGCTATAGTAATTATACTTGTAATAATGGTTATACACATGATCAAAAATGATGAGGGGAGAAGACAAACGTGTGGGGAAAGGCTGATAGAGGAGAGTTAAATCTGCATCTTCCATAGCAGCAAGACAGTGGCAATTAGCTAACGCTGGAAAATCAGAAAATAGCATGGTAAGCTTGTTTAGGTATGTTTGAAGTGCGTATACAGAAGAAACACCTCAAGGAATTGGAGCAGTGACTCCTGGCATGTGAAAATAGGGGGTGGGGTGGGCAGGGCACTGCTATCCTATGTCGTTGGCCCAATAAAACGATTTCACTTTTCAAGCTATATGCAGTATTAATATGATGTAAATAAAGAACTAACAAAGACATTTTGTCTGAAGAGAGTTAAGTACAAAGAAGGTAAGCACAGTTATTAATAATTTATCCAATTTCCAGACTTTTTTGCTTTAGCAAGATCCCTTTTGGGAAGAGTGTTAATTATACAGAGACATTCATATTTCTTTTAGCTAAGGTGCTCATGTCCTTCTGTGAGAAAATTGCATATTAATATTACTTGATTTTAAATCTTTCCAGTTGAAAAAAATAAATGGACTGAATTGTGCTAGATTTAGTTAGGTTTAAGGACAAAGGCTCTAGTAATCTCCATAATGTTTAGTTTTAAGGACTGTCCAGTCAGGGCTAGCAATCCACTTAGCCTTGTTTCTGCCTCAGCCGCTCCCATCCTTTTCAAGACTCTCTGTTCTTCAGTAGCATCTGATAATATAAAGATGAAAGGGAGAGCAAAGGTGGCTAGAAACCTGGAAGCATTTCTCAGGTTAACCTAAAAAATATGAGAAGAAGCCCAGAAGTGACTGGCGCGGAACGTCAGGCCCTTTCCTTCTGGCTGGCACCAGGAGGCAGGGACGGATGTCATTCCTGTAGTTTCAGCTCTTTGGGCCCATGGATATGCTGGCCCTGGTCCAGTTCTAGGCAGATTCTCCGACACCCAGGAATCCTTTGGGACAAGCTGGCCACTCCATTATTTAGCGAAGGCAACCACATCTTTTAGGTACTCAGAATAAAACTATGCAGCTTTAATCAATATGTTTCTCTTTGTTCTTAAAAATTAAAACAAAATAAAATAAAAACAACTTATACTGGAGAGTAAGTATAGCAGACCCATTGTTTTTACAAATTTTACATTCATCTCATCTAGATAGTTCCGGCGCACGGATTGGAATCTCCTGGCCTTTGAGAGATGGGGCTGCTAAGGAGGGTCATGTACCTGCCGGACAAGAACAGACAGCATCCCTCTCTCCACTGGCTTTGTGTTGTAGACTTGTTGCATGTGCTGGAAATCTCTTGAAATATTAAACATTTTGTTCATTAGTTAAAAAGATCTCTCTGAAGGACGTAAACTACTAGGGATGACCAGGAAATGAAGACAAAGGGAAGTGTTTTATGAAACAATGGTTACTAGGCAGAAGATGGCTATTTAAATACAGAGTAGCACCTTGGATGAGTTTTTGGTTTGGATCTCTGTGAACTAGTCCACCTGGCTCCATGTGGAAAAGGAAATCCTGGGCTGCGGCATTTGTGATTTGAGAGAATCTGAGCATGACTCAGGATGTGTCCCTGGCTGCTGTTGGGGTCTGCTCTTTACTCATTTATTCAGGCATCTGTGTAGCCATGTGCTAGTTGCCAGGGCTATAGTGGTAAACACAGCGGGCTCTGCCCTCGTGAAGGCTATGAAATATGTCAACAGGGTGCTACCAGATAGGGAAAAGCGTTTTAGCTTTAGACAGCATAACCAGGCCTCTCTGAAAATAGAACATTTGAGGTTGGGACCAGAACAGTGGGAGGAGACAGTCCTGTGAAGGTAGAGGGAATTAATTTCCGGTATAAGGACCGAGGGTACAAATAAGAGTGGGATGGAGTTTGACGTGCAGGAGGGTCAGAAGGAAGGTCACTGTGGCAGAGCACCTTGGGCGGGAAGGAAGGCAGCATGCGATGAGATTTGCATGGGAGATAGGCGCCCGGTGGTGAAGGGCTGCGTAGGACAGGGCAAGAGGTTTGGGTATATTCTAAGTGCAGTGGGAAAACATCAGGAGGTTTTAAGCAGGGGTGTTATGATCTGGCGTATGTTTCGTTCTGTTCTAATTTATGTTTTAAAAAGATCCCTCTAGCTTCTCCTTCAAGAATGAATTTGAATGTGAAAGTGGAAGCAAGACACAGGTCCTATTAAATAAGCAGAAATGATACCCTGGATTAGGGAGCAACCCAGTGGAGAAACAAAGAAACAGGTAGATTTGAGATGTGATTTAAAGGTAGAATTGATGTCTTGATGTCTTCGCGGTATCTATTTTCACAGACGCAGCTGTCCACAGAGAAAAATTAACTGTGCATGTTTATTTAATTCCTTGGCCTCTCATATACTTTGTTCAACCTCCTGTTACCAATTTACCACAACTGTGATGCATAAAGAACATAAATGCAGCTATTCATTTCCTTCCTGATGGGTAAAGAAAATATGTCAGTAGATTATTGATTACTAAATATTTTGCTTCCACGGGAATATAAATATTTAATCCTTCAGGTCATTGACATCCGCATATTTTACTTTCCTGAGTGCAGACATCTAAATTTGATATCCAAATCACTGGTAACCCTGTAGTTCATTTGCATGTGAGGAGCAGTGATTAAAATCTTAGTGTGCCATGGTAGTCACATAATTCACTGCCAAAGATGTTAATGGCTAAAAATGTAAACATAGATTTCCCTAGGCTCATTCGTTTACTGATGAAGCCATGGACATTTAATCAGAAAATCTAGGAGAAAAAATATCCAGTGTCATTTATATTGGTCACCCTCCATCACTCCTGCCCCAAGAGTCTTTTGAAAGCAGGAGATCCTCTTTTTTTTTTTTTTTTAATCGGAGCTCCTTACTTTGTGGTGTAATAGTCACTGATAATTCAGTGTCTGAGCTGGGGTTCCCTAGAGCTAGAGCTTTCTTAGGGGTACAGTCCCGGGTAAACACGGGTGAGGGGGAAAGGGTAGTGATGCCAGGGTGGTACAGTTTCACCAGGAAACACCACTGTGAGACGTCCCAGGAGGGGCCAGGGGAAACATGTCTTAGAACCGGCAGAACGGAGGGAGAGAAGGTTATTTACCGGTTCCTGCTTGTCCCCTTCCTGTCTTTTATTGGTAGTGGTACTCCAGTCTAAATGTACATCTGAATCACCTGGAAAAGTTAAAAGAAAAATACCGCATTTTGTTTCTCATCCCATGACAAATGAACATTTCTGGAAACGAGGTTTGGGCTCTTTATCAAGCTTCCCAGGAAATAAGGATGTGGCCAGTGTGCATGTGTGGGTGTTGGGTGGGGGAGATGGATGACAGGGACAGCTCCTACAGCCTACATGGTCCCTTAGGTGGCTTCCACCACTAGTGTTTTATGACTTCATACGAAGTCTCTAAGTTCCATCATGGGAATTTGTAGATCTATCTCTGGTTTTATGTCCTGTTGTGTCTCATGTATGCCTGAGTGATGAGGGGCTCAGTCTTTGATCACAGAATATCCCTTTGTAACATTATGCCTTTGGGAAAATAGAATCTTCTTGATGACATCTACCTTGTGACAGTTTCTGAGAATGTTTTATGTTAAAATTGGAAAACTGTTTGTAATTTGAAAATGTGAATTTTGATGATTTGTTCACAGGAATTATGCAGTTAGGGTGTTCTTTTAGCCACCTGGGCATGAGTTAGTCTTCCAGGAGCTCTTGGTTATTAGACGAATACAGCATCTGCTGATGTCTGAAAGTGTCAGAGCCAGGGACCTCTGCTTAGAAGATTCTTATGACTTAGCTGATGCTGAGGAAAGCCTGGATATGGAGGACAGAAATTCTTCTCTGCTGCCTCCAGCAAGCAGTGCACAGGCCCAGAATGCACGTTTTCTGGGGGAGTTGAATGTGTTGCCATAAAGGTGTAAACCTATGGCGGCTGAAGGGGGATTCAGGGTCATTTGGGTTAGCTGTCGGTGCAGCACACACCTTCCCAGATCCCTGTAAAGCAGTCCCTTTCAATCCCCCTTTGATCAATGGCTGTAAAGCTCCTAGTTTCAGAGACTCATTGGCTTGAGTGGCCCATATTTGCTTTATTCTTAAGGCAACTAAATTCTAGTTTTAATGATCATATTGACAGGAAGCAGTTTGCAAGCTCCCTAGTTTAGTTGTCCCATAGTTTTAAATGAAAGCAGATACTCACACTCTAATTAACCATGTTTCCTACTTTATCCCTAAATCCAATTCTCCTAACACTCTTAGGGTGGGTCGCCAATCTACGGGGAAGAGTTGAAGGCATAAGGATGAAAAGAGCACTTGGTTTTTCATGGCAACCAAGCTGCTTCTGCCTTTGCTCATCCTAGAACTTTAACCCCCTTGATCAATGCTCTCTCTCCAAGGTAGTGTTGGCGTTGGTGCCAGGACCCCTTGAGGTTCCTACAAGCAGTTGGCTCTTTCAGGCATACTCAGCATATGCAGTGGTGGCTGGTGATGGTGTTGGTGGTGTAGGGGGTGGTGAGTTTGGGCACATGGGAAAAATCTGCTAGGCTTAAATAGGAACTGTATTATTTCTTTTCTTTTTCATTAAGGTCAAGTGTCTCTTCTTCTTGTTGCCTATACTCATGCCTCCTCTGACTGACTTACTGGTCAGCATCTCCTCCTCCTCCTCAATTGCTTTGTGCATGTTTGTCATCAATTATAGAAAGAACATATCTTCCTTGTAATGCCCCATCACACTCTATCTTATACCTTGCAGAGATAAGGATGGTATTTTTTGGTGGGGAGTGGGTGGGGTGATCTATGCTGCAGCCAAACTGTGTGCCCCAGATTACTTGAGAAACTCCGTGGCGTGATGGAAAGACTTGGGGTTTGAGAGTTGGTAAGAGAAAGGCTGAATTCTTCCCCACCACTTTTTACATCTGTGATACCCATCACTGAACCTCTGTAAGCTTCTTTCTCATTTGTCATGTAAAGATAATAATTCCATTTTATGTAAGGTTTTTGTGATGTTTAAAGAGAATTGGTGTAAAATGCACAACATATTGCCTGCAGCATGGTAGATAGTCAATAAATAATGACAGAATTAACAAAATATTTTTATGTTGATAGTATTCCTTTATCATTTTGATGTCTGTGAGATCTGTAGTGAGGTCCCCTCTTTTCATTTCAGATATCAATAATTTGTGTCCTGTCTCCTTTTTTCTTAGCCTCACTAGAGGCTCATTGATTTTGTTGATATTTTCTGAGAACCAACTTTTGGGTTCATTGACTTTTCTCATTACTGGGTTCATTGATTGGGGTTCATCAGTGATTTGGGTTCATTGATTTTCTGTTTTCAAAGTCATCGACTTCTGCTCTAATTCTTATTATTTTGTTTCTTTCGCTTACTTTGGACTTAATTTGCTCTTCTTTTTTTAGTTTCCTAAGGTGGAGATTTGGGTTATTGATTTTAGATCTTCCTTCTTTTCTAATATTGGCATTCAATGCTATAAGTATAACTCTAAGAATGGCTTTCTCTCTATATCACAAATTTTAACAAGTTGGGTTTTCATTTTCATTTAGTTCAAAATATTTTAAAGTTACCTTGAGGTTTCTTCTTTGACTCTTGTTATTTTGAAGTGTGATGTTTAATCTCCACATATTTTGGGATGTTCCAATTACTCCCCTGTTCTTGATTTCTAGTATAAGTCTATTGTGGTATAAGAACAAATATTGTATGATTTCTATTCTTATAAATTTGTTAAGGTGTGTTTTATGACCAGAATGTGGGCTGTCTTGATGAATGTTTCATGAGAACTTGAAAAGAATGTGCATTCTATTGTAGTTGGGTGAAGTAGGGTGTAGATGTGAATTATGTCCAGTTGATTGATGGTGCTGTTGAGTTCAACTCTGTTCTCACTGATTTTCTGCCTGATGGGTCGGTCCATTTCCAACAGACGAGGGCTGGAGTCTCCAGCTATAATAGCGGATTCGTCGGTTCCTCTTTGCAACCTCTCAGTTTTGCCTCATGTAGTTTGACAGTCTTTTGATGTTAGGGTTGTTATCATTGTTGTATTCAGATGAGCTGATATAAAGTTAAAGCACAACAATAATAGGGTTATAACAGATTTAAAAACTAAACTAACAGATTTTTGGTGGGGGCGGGGGGGCAGTGAAAGGGTTTTTTCCTTGCTGGTCGAGTGCACCTATCTATTTTGGAGGACTGTTACAGAAGAAAAGTTTGACATTCACATTCAACTTTGACATTCATAATAGGATATTTTCTGTAAGATAAGAATAGCCTTCTAGAGTATATTTTAATAACCTATTGTCTGCATGGTGTCCAGTTTATGGGTCACTGAAGTCACCTCCAAAGTCTGACAAGGGCTGCACCGTGCATGGGTTCAGGCAGGTCAGGGAGCCAGGTGTCATCCTTCAAGCCCTTCTGCCCCTTCCTCTCTGTGGATATCCAATCCGCCATAAAATTCTTTTGATTATATTTCCTAAATACTGAAAATACTTTCTGAATGTTTTTTTTTTTTAATCTCTTCACCCTTCCAGACTTTATCTTAAGATTTTTACTCTAAACTACTATAACCTCTTTCTAGGACCACCGCTGTGGCCTCCAGCTCACCCAGCTGCACCTGCTCAGCCTCTTCTGAGCCTTTGGCTCTCTTTCCTTCTCTGGCTGCATTGTTTTCCTGTGGTCCTTCGTGGTTGCCATGCTCCCTCTGGAATGTTTCTGTTCCTTCTTTATTCTGTTTATTACACTCATCCTTCAATCTTAGCCTGTGTCACCACCTCCAGGAAGCTTTCCTCGACCTCTCTGACAAGCTCAAATCCCTTGTTATAGGCCGTCATCGCATTGCACAGCACATTTGAGTTCTGGCATTACATGTACTTATATGATTAATTGCTTAATGCCTGCCTTTCCCCCTGTGCTATAAACGCCATTAGAGTTGGAGAACTTTCTGATTTTACTCCAGATTGTATCTCCCATACCTAGCACAGTGCCTGGTACACAGTCGGCCCTCAATAACTGCTGAGAATTCCTGAAACGTGAGATGAGATTTTTGTGGACACAGCAAGAACCTGTTCCATTTCACGACAAGAGGGGGCAGCAGAGAGCTGCCAGAGTAGTGGCCTGGCCTCTTGTTTGTCTTTTAGGTTAGAAAAATCCAGTTTGTCAGGCTCTTTAAACAAGAGTGGAGAAAGGGCGAGAGAAACATCCAAGTGGAAACTGAGAAGCAAAAGAACAGATAATCCGGAAGGAAAATGGAGCCACAATGAGTCACTGGAGTTAGGTAGCGGAGACTGGAAAGGGATCTCCATGTGACTTGGGCCTGGTATTGCTTCTCACGAGGCCTCTCAGTGTTGGCAGGAACCTGTCCCGTGCGGGAAGGCCGTAAGTATGCAGGTGGGAGTAAAGGAAGGAGAGAAGCCAGCTTCTTCTTGTTGGCCACAACTGTTTTGGAAGCTTATGGAATGGCTAGTGGTGATAGTTCAAGCCTTTGATGGGGCTGGGAGTCACAGGTGGGGCAGGGGACCCTGGGAAGAAGAGGAGAAGGAAACTCACATATCCTAAGCACCCGCTGTGTTACAGGCACGACCAGCTCTGTAAAGTCCATATTTTCCTCATTCAGAAGGTGAGGGTGCTGTGGCTCAGGGTTACAATAATATGCTCCAAGTCACGCGGATAAGCTAAGTTTTTAGCCCTGACTCCCTTGGCTCAAAAACCCATTGCTCTTTCTAAGATACTCTGGTGACTTCTTAAAGATTTCGGTAATGGCTTTTTTTACTTGCTGTGACTAAAGAGAGTATAACCATTTCAGTTATGTGCCTTATTCGTAGATTCAGAATTTACACTAGCAACAATTGTCCCTGTTTATGGACTTGTTGGCTACTGGGAAATTGTGTCCTAAACATAAAAGATTGCACTTTAAATGACAGTTCATAGTCTCTGATTGCCAGCAGTCTCAGAATTTGAAGTGTCCTGGTTCTACGTGGCATGTGTGTGAGGGCAAAAATTGAAAGAATTGTTATCCTGATTCTGTAGGGAAGGATGCAAGCTAATCATGAGGTTCCCTTGGGTGTTAATCAAGGGAATGCTAACATAGGAACTAGGGTCTCTGCTAACAGATCCTGAACCAAAATCAGAATGAACTTAAACATAGTTAAGGAATTCTGACCAAAGAAGGAAAATTCTTGTGAACCCTTTGAGAGATGAGAAACCCTCAGTTGAACACAATCCATCTGTTTTAGGTACTGACTCCAGCGTGACTCAAACCCCTGAGTCCATGGGCCATCTCTTTGTGATTAGCAAAGCCAGGGTGGGGTGAGGGCCCCTGGGCCTCCGGAGTGGGGGCAATGGCATCAGGCCTGCAGGGTGGGCGGGGGGCACTGGGCCTCTGGGTCCAGGAGAAATGGGAAACTGTGGAGTCAGGGGAAGCACAGGGCACTCTTCCTGTGACCTAACAGCACAGGAAAAAAAATCTTGGAGCTAAACATTACAAAAGTTTTGGCAGGAAGAAATGTGTGATTTTATCAAATAGTAAATAATGGTTAGAAAAAAAATACATTCTTCCCATTGCAAAGAAAGGAATGTGTTGAAAAGTAGATGTTGTCAGTTTTGGGTTTTTTTTTTCCTGTCAGAAGGAGAGAAAGCATCAGGGTGGACCTTTAATTATTTAATCTCTTTAAGCCGTTAGCCATTTAATGGCTCCATTTTCTCCTGCAACAAATGATTTAAATCACATCACCTGTGTTGCCTTGTCCATATTGATGAATATTTGGTTTAAGCAGTTAGTAATGACAACAGTTATCACTTTCCTGTGTGACACCTCATCACTTAGAGAGTGCTTCAGATTGCCCACAAATGCCAAAATGAGTTCTGAAATTGGGCGCTTGCAGACTCACAGTGTTTTTGCGCATCTGTCTACCTGTCAATCTTCTATTTAGCACCATATTGGATTCTGTAGGCATATATGCCCTCAGGTCATGGAGGACACAGCAACCAGATGGGTTCTTTGCCCCAAGGATAAACAATTGTTTAGGACTCAGAGCCCTTGAATCATGACCAAGTTCCAAGGCCCTCCCATCAAAACCTTTTGAATCCATAATGAAACCATAGTAAAAGCAAATAGATCAATCCTGAATTCTGGGTCATAGAAATAAGAGACGGAACCTGGAGAGGATAGAAGACCCAAGATAAAGAAAGAAATGTGATGTTTGAAGATTTAAGTAAATTTCCAGTTTATAAAATTTAGGATGCTTTTCCATAAAGTGACACTAGAGGGCAGTATGTGCAGCCAAATCTCATCATGGAACTAGCTATGGAATTCTTACCGTTTCCAGTTACACTTTTTATTCAGGTTCAAATATCACCTCTTAATTATTTTTATTACATTAAACTAATAAAGGGGAAAAGATGTTTAAGTTATACACCACTATAACAAAAATATCTTAAAAAGTTAAGATTGTTAATTTAATTTTTAGCAAAGTAATAAATTTAACTTAAAAATAATAAAGTATTAAAAGATTTTTTGATTAAAAAAAGAAGTTCTCTTCTCCTCTGTTCTATCTTTCCTGTAGCTTCTTATGGAATTTTTGTTCATATTTCTAAATAATATGTGCATAATTATATTTCTTGAGGCAAGTGGTTATTTGGTATTTATTTATTTATTTGTTTATTTTTTTTATCCTCACCCAAGGACATGCTTATTGGCTTTAGAGAAAGGGGAAGGGAGGGAGAGAAACATTGATGTGAGAGGAAAATATCAATTGGTTGCCTCCTGTATGTGCCCCGACGGGGGACTGTAACCCAGGCATGTGCCCTGACTGGGGATTGAATGGGTGATCTTTCTGTTTATGGGACAGCGCTCCAGCCAACTAAGCCACACCCACCCGGGCTATGTGGTTTAATTTTAATGAATTTCCCCTGACATACATATTTATACTTCCCCAAAATCTACCTAATGTAGCCAAATTGTATTACATTAGAAATCACTATTGGCTATATGACTTACAATTTTAAACTTTCTTTGCGGTACTTTTCACCAAGCTTCAACAACTATCAGCCTTTTCTCGTTTGTGTTTATCTCCGCATTCCTCTTCCCCCTCCTAATTATTCAAAGCAATTTCATGACTATGAAATCTTGCTCAACATAGAGCAAGGGTTACATTTCCTTTTTTGACATTTTATTTACCTAGAGCTCATACTTGTGTTTTAAAGTCTGCTTAGTTTTAATTATCATTAATTTATTTTAACAGTATTCTATCAGATATATATATATATATATATATATATATATATATATATATATCAAATACCTGTGTATGTGTGGAGCATTTTTATGTATATAAATAACTTTTAGGTATATAACTAAAATTTAAATGAGTGGTCAGATAATCTATCAATATTATGTCTTCTCAGGAAACATTTTTTCTGCAGCCCCATCTCCTGCTTTAAATTGGGCTCATTCTCTAATCTTCCTGAATAGTCCTATCCTGCAATTTCACGTACCTTAAGAGGGTTTTGGGGTTTTTTTTTTCCTGCTTTATGATGGATTTCCTATCTCTTAGGTCTGTTTTCCATTTTCTTGTTTTACTCCCTTGAGTGGCCACAGCCCATCTCCTAACTTTTTCCTAAGAAGAGTATAAGGAAGTTTGGAATTTGAGGCTGAGCATCATCCTCCCACAGAATTTTGAAGGGTTTGCTCCATTGTCTTCTAGGATTCTGATGTCAGTCTGATTCCTTTTTCTGTGTAAGTGAACTTGATGAACAATCAGTCCCACAGGCCAAAGTAATTACAGGACATCAGCTTGCAGAGTTTTCTCTCTTTGAAGGAAAGATACCGAAAATACTAGGTCAAGAGTACTGGTATCTGGAATTCAGTACGTCTTTATATCAGGTGATTACTCTTTGTATCTGGTAGTATCTTGCTTCCTCTTTCTTTACAAATAACCAGTTTTCTAAAATTTCATTGTCTGATGGTAGAATGAAGATATAGTGGCCACCGGAAGGGAGGTATCTCCACACAGAAAAACGAGGCAGGCAACTCCATAGAATAAAACAGAATATATTGTAGGGCAAGTGACTTACAGGGATAGGGTCAGAGTTGAAGGCGATTCAGAAGTCTAGGCTGTAGAGATGAACTTTGCTACCAAGGTTGTTACAATAAATCCTATATAGTGTAGCTCAGGCACTAATGACTGACAAGGCAAAGGGATAGAGTAAGTGGGATGTGCCAGGAACCATACATCCTGGTGGTCTTATGAGGGAGATGGCTTAGAATTGATGCTAACACCCTTAATGATGTTTATCTTAGTTTTCAGGCCATTCTGGCTGTTACTGGCAAGAATCTTTATGGTTACATTGTGTAAGCTTATGGAACACAGATGATCATTAACTATCAGGCTTGTGTACGCTGGTTAAGAATAGTTGGGGTTAGAGTTCACAGCATGAAAAACTTTATCAAGAAAGAATCAGGGGCAAAAGATGGAGTCAGTCTTGTTCACATCTACACCTGCACACTCGTGATTCATGACGTGGTTCGATGGGCGCCTTTCTCTTCAGTGGGACAAACAGTTCAGTTTGGAGGCTGGTCGCTGAGCTCTGAAAATGCATCTCGTACTATTTATTAATCACATCATCTTTTCTGATCTCTATTTTAAAACTGTTAAGTGGATATTGGATCTCTTAGATTAATTTTCTACATTTAAAATATTTTTTACTATTTTTGTTTTGTGGATGGACTAATGTAACATCTCTTTGATTAAATAAGTAATAATGCTTTAAGATTATTTCCTGTATTTCCCATTTTTTTAGATTTCACTTTTATTTAATTCTCACTGATTTATGTTAGAGGTTTCTTATATATTGTCTGAAGATCTTTGATTACTTTTATTTTGGAATAAAGCATGAAAAAGCTGATTGGAAAGTTTGGGAGATGCTTATAAGACATGATGGTTTTGAAAGAGGCTGATCGAACTCGCTTCTCCCCTTTGGGGGGGAATCACTAAATGTGAGGACAGTAAGTGGGGGTCAGTTTTCGGGAGCTGCTCAGTTTCTGCAGGAAAGTATTTGAGGAGTCAGTCTTCTGGAAGCTCGTGGGGGTAGGTTGGGGGCTCTATTCTCCCTGTTTTCCTCTAACTCTCCTATTTATAGCTCTGAAAACCACCCTGCCCTCTACTTACTCAATGTGGCCAAGTGTGGACACTCATTTAAAATATTGAGAGAATATACCTCCAGTGTTCTAGCAGGGAAGGCGTCTGTCACAGGCTACATGTAAGAGGACACGGATCTGGGATTTTACTGCTTTGTAATTAGGTTTTCCATTAACCCTAATTTTTTCATCCCTCAGGCCTGCCTTCCACAGTCCCTGTCACTTCCTAGTCCTGTGTTTTGAGCCTCCTGGGCTCAGTCCGCTCCGTCCCCCTCATCCAGGGCACCTTCCTACACTGAGTTCACCAGCTCCTCATCTTTCAAAAAGGCCTTTAAATCGCTCATGTGACTCGCAGTTCTTTGTCCTGATCAGTTTCATCATTTTTAAAAAAATAATCTTGTAGGCTTCATTTTTTTAATGTGTGTTTTCTTTAGTGGGGTTTGAAGAGGGGGAGGAGAGGAACTTGTGTTTAACCAGGAGGTCAGAGTGCTTACTCACCATAGTGAGCCAGTCTGTGAGGTTAAGCATTCCTGAAAAATCAAAGATTGTTCATGACACCTGCTACAGACAGTAAGGAAGTCTTCACTCAAGGGAAGACTGCTGAGATATCTAGAAGTAGGGATGGTGCCAATGGGGCTTTGCCGTGAGGGGCAGAGATGGAGAGACAGCTGGGGCAAGAGGGACGTTAGAGCTGAGGAACAGAGTGGGGGATGGGGAATCACTAACAGGAAACATCAGAGGGAAGGGGGGTTCTGGCTAAACCTACCTAAAAGGGTTCTTGCTGAAGGCAGGCCAAGGTGTTCCAACTTCAGCTGGGGGGTGGAGTGGATGATGAGAAGCCCAATCAGATATTAAGGGTCATAGATATGGAGGATGAAGGGTTCTGGCTACACTGACTTAGGGTTTTTGCTAACACTGGACAACGTGAGACGAACACGGAAAATCAAGGGCCAGGGCCTAGTTTCAAAATGAGCTCAGAGAAGCCTGATGAGAGTTTGGTCAAGGAAAGAATCTTGGTCAGCATCCAAGTCAACTTGTGGAAAGCAAAAAATAAATAGAGAAGGAAATAAGGCATGTACTGTCTGGGAATAAAAGAAGGCAGTATACAGCTAAATTAAGGAAGATCTGATTTAGTGCAGTAACTCTAGAGCTTTTGCCCTTTGAAGGAACGATACCTGTAAATATGTCAGGTTATTCTGTTTAGCTCATTTTAGAGGGTGCACTCTATGTGGGCGATTGCTGCATTAGAACCTGCTTTATTTTGATGGGCTATTCTGGCAGAGTGTACCACTGCCTTTGTACAGTATCACTGTGACACTGTTCACTTAAATTCTCTCTGACTTATTTGACACATTTAGTACATTTGCCAGAGTTGACTAGAGAAGGACAGAGATGGAGGAGAAGAGGGACAATTTGTTTGTTTTCCAAGATATGAGTACCAGCACTTAAAAATATATACATGAGTCCTGGTCGGGTAGCTCAGTAGGTTAGACCATCATCCCCATATGCCAAGGTTGCAGGTTCGATCCCTGCTCAGGGCATATACAGGAATCAACCACTGAATGCATTAGTAAGTGGAACAGCAAATCAATGTTTTTCTCTTCCTTCCTCTCTCTCTAAAATCAATAAATAAAAAATTTATTGGGGGACTCCCCCAAAACCCAGAATTATCATCTGGAGGTCTGGCCCCACTGGGTGAGTGTTCTAGGAAACCATCTGTGTCAGTGTACCAGCTGGCGTTGTTGTGAGAGGCTGCATTCAGATTCAGTGAATTTTTTTGAAGACTTTTTCAATGTGTTTGTCCATTCATGATGGATAATTTAAGAGCACACCTGCCCACACTGCTCTGAGTGTTCAGTAGTCTTTGACCAAAAACAGCATGACCCCTATGCTCCACTCTCCCTATTTACCTGATCTTACCCTGAGAGACTTTTTTTGTTTCCCCTGATGAAAAAAGTCCTCAAAGGGAAATGTTTTGCCAGTGTGGGAGAGGTGGGGGGAGAGGAAGCAGAAGCACTAAAAGGCATCAAAATTGACGAGTTCAAAAACTGTTTTGAGCAGGGGAAAAGTCTTGATAGGTGTATTGCATCAAATGGAGAGTACTTTGAAGGCGACTAAAGTTTAAACATGTAAGAATAAATACAATTTTTTATAAATAAATTCTGTTTTTTTGGTGCTCCCTCATATATAAATGAGTAAACAAATGAATAAATAAAATAAACTAGACGGCCATGGTCTTACATCCCTGGGAGATGAGACATTGTTTGTTCTGGGCTTTTCCATCCCTTGAGCATGGACCCCTCGCTCCAGGGCCGTGGTACCCAGCGTCTCCCAGGAGATGTGATGGGTGATATGAGAGAAGATTCTTTCTTGAGCAGGTTAGCTCAGTGCCTTCAGGCCAGCGGGTCCACTCAGACGGGAGCCGCTGCCTGTGCTGTGCTCTGCAGCAAGGCTGATGCCTGCCAGTGATTGGCAGTCCCCGTATTTTCAGAGTCTTTCTGAGCACGGCTCTGTTGTTGAGGAGCAAAGTGACTGGATCCAACCACAGTTCCAGTTGCACAGCTATTGCCGAGGGTCAGTTTTTGAGGCCTTTTTAGGGTTTCACACAGGCTTACCATTTATTCCCAGGGCTTAACTCTTGTTGTCCTTGGCCCTGTATGTAATGCCTTTGAAAACATTTTGAGGCTTTATTTGAAAAAGTGTTTTGGTAATGATTTCAAAGGTTGTGAGCTTCCCTACCTTTGAGGATTTTCCTCTCCCAGGTTTTCAGATCGAAGATGATGAGTTTTAAATACAATGTGCTGCTGATATGTTGACTCTGTTAAAATGGTTTGTGTTGCCTGTGTGATGCGCATGCGGAGACGTGACTGTTCAGGTCCATGTAGTGAGTGGGATCCACTCCAGTGCCTCCTCTGAGCTGCAGATGCCGAGCGCCTTGGCCCGTGCGGTGCAGGGTGTTTGAGTTCCAGAGCTCTGGCGGGGCCCAGGGGCGCTCTCCTGTGCTTTGTGTACAGCAGGTCCTGCAACGGTGCGCTGGGTTACTCCCTCTCAGTTTGGCCTATTGTTTTAAATCCCAAATGGAGATTTTTCTAATTAACTCACGGTACTGAGCAGTTTTTCATTTTGAGGTCGAGCCATGCAACAAAGTTGAAGCCAGCACATCCTCTTCGGTGTATCTGCTAGTGAACAGATTAACAGAAAATAAAAGTACTGCTCTCCAGCTCACCATGGCCAAGTTCCAGCTATGCTGGAGATTAAAGCCACTTCAGCATTTCCCTGTCCTGCTCCCTCCATCCTGATCTGGTAGTGTTGTGTCTTAATTTTCTTATGTACCTTGGATCAGGGAATGTGCTGTTTTTCTCATAACGTCATTCACCAGTTCTAATCTTCTAATTCCTTTCATGCAAGCCCTAAGATCTCCAAGGTGCCATTATTTTTCCTGAGCACTAGTTCTAAGTTACTGGGGGAGGATTTATTTTCAGGGCTTGGCATCTGAATGGGCTGGACCATAACACCCAACAGCTATCCCCTGCTCAATATTAGACACAGGGGACTTGACGGCATGGTAGGAAACTGAAGGGAAATGGCTGTTAGGTGTGGTCATCAGTGACAGGCGGCTTGCCCGAAGGATCTGGGGTGGGCAGACGGTGCTGCACGGGGGACCCTGCATGCCAGCTCAGCTCTTGGGCTGCAGAGGATGGGGCTGGCTCTGATGTTTCACTGGGCCCGGATCTCAGCTATGTGCTAGACTTCATTACGTACCATCAACTGGGAGAGTCAACCCAATAACTTTCTATTTCCCAACTGGGAAGTAATTCTACGGCGATGTTTGGCTCCACTGGTGCAGTGCAAAGAGCCACTTCACTGGCTGACAGGAATCAGCACACACTTAGCACATGGAAATGTGCACGCGTACACACACCCAGAGGCTCCTAGACCTCGCCAGGTCTTTATCAAGTGGGACACTGGCTTTTCACTTGAGAAATTTCCAGTGCAAGTTCACGGATGCTTCCCTACAGGCCTTTCAAGGATTGGACTGCATTCTCCTCCCCTAGTCACCACCAGCAGGTGGCACCTCCCTCCTGTGAATACTGGGTACTGCTCACTGGGTACTGCTCCTCTATCTCAGGGCTGTTTAGCAACAGATTCCTTCCCTTCCAGCCTCCGATGGTGACTCTTTGCCATGCATACCAATCCTCTGGGCAGTGTTAGAATCACAAAAGAAGCAGGGAACTGCAAAGGGATGGTTTCCTTGAATCAGGGCAAGAAAACACCTCAAAATCAGATACTCAAAGACTATTTCTCTGTGGAAGGATCACTTACTGGTGCATCGAAGGACATGTGTTTGGGTTTTCCGGTCCCCTTCCAGGCACTTCCGTCTTGGAAGCCCGTGCCTCTGTTTCCTAGTGTTTAGCCAGCTCTCAAATGTTACTTACCTTGAAGTGAGTAAATAAGGCACCAAGGTCAGAACTGAGACCACCTCCTGAACCAAAGCCACGTGACACGTTTTTATTAGATTAGGTTCCACGGCTGGGATTATCTCTGTACTGGAAGCTGTTTATGGTGGGCTGCTCTATTGCATTATTTAGAGGCACTGAAATCCATACCACCTTCCTTTCTATTCTGCCTCTGGTCTTCTAGTCTTTTGAGGAATTCATAGTTATAGCAACAAAGTAACATACAATGGGAGAACATTAGCTAGGCTTTTCTTTCTTCATTTCCAGAGAAGGAATCCATACAATTTCCGTGAGGAAGGACCATGCAAATTGTGAATGAATCTTGAGTTGATGGTACTTAGGGAGTTGAGGTGACATGCTGCTCCCCTAGAGTCCTGGTCGTAGATTTGAAAGTGACCAGAGCTGTCTGATCCGCCCCAAGTCTCCCTAACTTTTAGGGATGCTTCAATAGCATCCTTAAAAGATAGTGTTCCAACCTGTCCTGAATCTTTAGGGTGATGGAAGACCTCACTTTTTAAAATTTTTCTTTTAAAAAAACTCTCAAAAGGTGAAGTTTGTGTATAACAGATGCACACATTTGCCATCAGCAGTTGGTGACAAGTTACCAATGAAGACATAGAGCATTTCACCAGAGCAGAAAGATCCTTGTGGCCCTCTATAGGGCAGTCAGTCTCCCCCACCTCCCCAACCTGCACCACTCCACCCCCACCCTCCAGCCACACCCCAGGAAACCACAGATCCGATTTCTTTCAGGACAGGCTAGTCTTGCTAGTTTAGAGACTTCATATAAATTGAATTGTATGTGTGTATTTTTTTTTTTTGGTCTGGCTTTTGTTGCATAGTGTGTTTTTGAGTTTCCTTTATTTTCTGATCAAGAGACGAAACTCTGATTTTTTTTGGCTCAAACTGTAAACTGACATGACCGGGAATAAGACTTGATGGAACATAATTCATGCCTCTTTTGCCCATGCTGAGGCTGTTAAGGGTCAGGTCATTTTTTGGATTTGATGGGAGTGTGGTCTGGGAAGGGACCAACTGTCTCGAGGTGCCCAGGACTCAAGGACTTCCTGGGATACAGGATTTTTGGTCAGTGGTAAAAGTGGATAAGTCTCAGGAAAATTGGGATGCATTAGGCACCCTAGCCCCTCTACAGGAGCCATAAAGAACATTAGGCCTGAGGGGTGTGA
This sequence comes from Anoura caudifer, assembly GCA_004027475.1. Taxonomy (NCBI): domain Eukaryota; kingdom Metazoa; phylum Chordata; class Mammalia; order Chiroptera; family Phyllostomidae; genus Anoura; species Anoura caudifer. The sequence continues at coordinate 26,711 of PVKU01009204.1, forward strand.
GTTTCTCAACCGTAGAGAATGGGCAAGAAAAACGGGCACTGTTGTGTCTTCACCTTGAGGCTCTCAGCAACAGGAAGCCGCCTCTGGGAGGGTCCTCTGGACGCGTCCTCCCGCTGGGCTCGCCTGCGTCGCTGTCCTGATTTCAGCTGAGGTTTTCAAAACCATTTTGTATAGTTTGGTTTCCTATTTTATTAAGGTCATATTATGTTTTATTACTTTTCTGCTTTCCAGAATATTATTTTAAGAGCTCTGACATTGCCAACATTTAATACTTTGAAATGTAATCAGGATTGTGAAGGACATATTTGAAAGTGCTATGATTAACACCCTAAATTAGTCATTATTATTCTTTCAGGTGTTTGGTTTGATGGGCCCCAGCTGGATTATTGTGATGTGTTTAATTTTTACAAATCCAACCAATTTTTTCAACTGAATTAGAAGTCATTGTTCTAACACAGCTTCTCTGAGGATGCATGCTAATCTCTCATATTTATCTGAAATTATTCATTAACTGGATGTAAGCAGAACACATTCACCTGTTGATGTTTATGCATTTATAACCTGCCAGGTTTCTTTTGGGGCACATGAAGTCACTGGAGGTTAACTATGCCATATAATTTTCCACATAAATTCTGAAATGCGATATTTATAAGCATGCGGAATTTCAAAGGTAGTGTTTCCTAAGTAGCACTGGGGATGGTACGGTAATTTTGGAGCATATCTGCGAGTCTTCACATATTATACAAAGTCTGTGAGACTTTTTTATGCTTCTCTCCAGAGAAGTGTTTCTTTTTTCCTTTAATAGTTTTGATTTTCCAAAAATTATGTAAATGATGTATGACTATATTATTAAGGCAAAATTTAAACAATAAAGAAGTCTAGCAAGCAAAAATAATGAGATTTCATTTTTTCTTTCTCAATCCTTGTTCCAGTCAGATTAATGCCTATTTTTTCAGAAGTTTTATGTACAATTGAATTCAGTCTACGGTTTTGCCTGTTTTTTTCTTAAACTGAATCATATTATAGAAATACAATTTTTTCATTTAAACATGTAATTTGAAGATTTTTCAGATTAGACTATATGAATTTACTTCATTTTTTATTATATTTTATTGATTATACTATTACAGTTGTCCCATTTTCCCCCCTTCATTCCCCTCCACCCTTCACACCCCTCCCACCCACATTCCCCTCTTTAGTTCATGTCTATGTGTCATAAGTTCTTTAGCTTCTACTTTTCCCATGCTATTCTTGCCCTCCCCCTGTCTATATTCTACCCACTGTCTATGCTACTTATTCTCTGTACCTTTCCCCCTCTCTCCTCCTCCCACTCCCCTGTTGCTAACCCTCCATGTGATCTCCATTTCTGGGTTTCTGCTCCTGTTCTACTTGTTTGCTTAGTTTGCTTTTCTTTTAGGTGTGGTTGTTAATATTTGTGAGTTTGCTGTCTTTTTACTGTCCTATTTTCTATCTTCTTTTTCTTATCTAAGTCCCTTTAACATTTCATATAATAAGGGCTTGGTGATGATGAACTCCTTTAACTTGACCTTATCTGAGAAGCGCTTTATTTTCCCTTCCATTCTAAATGACAGCTTTGCTGGATAGAGCAATCTTGGATATAGGTCCTTGACTTTCATGACTTGGAATACCTCTTTCCAGCCCCTTCTTGCCTGTAAGGTCTCTTTTGAGAAATCAGCTGACAGTCTGATGGGAACTCCTTTGTAGGTGACTGTTCCCTTATCCCTTGCTGCTTCTAGAATTCTCTCCTTCATTTTAATCTTGGCTAATGTAATTATGATGTGCTTTGGTGTGTTCCTCCTTGGGTCCACCTTCTTTGGGACTCTCTGAGCTTCCTGGACTTCCTAGAAGTCTATTTCCTTTGCCAGATTGGGGAAGATCTCCTTTATTATTTGTTCAAATAAGTTTTCCCTTATTGCTCTTCTTCTTCCCCTTCTGGTACCCCTATAATTCAGATGTTGGGATTTTTAAAGATGTCCTGGAGGTTCCTAAGCCTCTCCTCACTTTTTTGAATTCTTGTTTCTTCCTTCTTTTCTGTTTGGTTGTTTCTTTCTTCCTTCTGGTCTACTTCCTTGACTCGAGTCCCAGTTTCCCCCCCATCACTATTGGTTCCCTGTGCGTTTTTCTTCATTTCACTTATTGTAGCCTTCATTTGTTCATCTAATTTGCATTAAAATTAACCAATTCTGTGAGCATCCTGATAACCACTGCTTTGAACTGTGCATCTGATAGGTTGGCTATCTCTTGGTCACTTAGATGAATTGGCTCTGGGGCTTTGATCTGTTCCCCCGTTTGAGCCATTTTTGAGTTTTGTGTTATTTTTTTTTCTGGTCACGGCTGTGATGTAGTGAGGGGTGGAGCCTTAGGTGTTCCCCAGGGTGGGGCAGTCCAGTCACTGGGTTGTGATGCTGTGTATGGGGGCGGGGTCAGAGAGGGAACAATGGCGCTTGCTCTGCGCTCTGATTCCAGTCCCTTCTGCTGCTTTCCCCAAGCAAATTGGGCCCTTCTGGTGCTGATTTCCATGTGGGTGGGCTAGTGTACATTCTAGGACCCTGTGGGTCTCTCCAACAAACTCTCCTGTGAGGCTGGGATTCTCTCCTGGCACCTCAACCCCCACAAGTGTTTTCAATCAGTGCTTTTAGGCTTTATTTCTCAGCGCTGGGGCCCTGGGTTGCATAGTCTGTCTCACTGCCTGTCTTCGCCTGGTTTATCTGTGTGTGAATGTGTGACTGAGGTCAGCCACCTTGTGTGCCTCGCTTGGTCTGCTCGTTGCCTCCCCGCGCCCGGTAACCACCGCCTGTGTGCCTGGGGTGTGCCAACCGCCACCTGTGAGCCTATGACCACTAGCCACTGCTTTTTCTTGCCTCGACCGCTGTCCATCGGCCGCCGACTCCGCCCCTCTTAGAGGTCTGGGTGAATCATTATCGGACTTCCTGTACAATTCAATTTTATTTCTGTTCTGGATGTTTTTTTGGTTCTAAATTTTTGTTAGTCCTTAATTTTGGTTGTGCTAGGAGGCACAGTGAGTCCACCCACGCTTCCATCCTGGCCGGAAGCTACTTCATTATTGTTAAAGCTATGGTGATTCAGTGGTAGGAGGTACCTACATTTATTAACCATTCCTGCCAATGATTATTTAAGGTATTGCTGTTTTTTGTTATGAATATGCTTGTATGTTTCTGCTTACATGTGCTATTATTTCTCTAGATTATCTTAGAATGGTGTCACTGTGTCAGTGGATAAATTAAATAAAACTTTTGGTACATACTGCCAAATTGGCCTTGAAGAGAATGTACTGACTTCCCTTCAAGTTTTGAATTCTTGTTAACATATGAAAAATTTAAAACAGAATAAAAATGGATAATTAAATTTTGCAAGCTCAGGCAGCAAGTTCATAATTTTCTCTGCTTTTAGTAAATCTTTTTAATTCCTTACTTATACATTTGATTTGTATCAAACGTCTCAGAAAAATTTAAGATGCTTGGCTTAGATTTATTTCGTAGTTATAATTTCTTGGACTTCACATGAGCTCAGGATTAGCATAATTTTAATTTTCTTTTTCCTGACTAACTGCTAAGAAACACTAATGAAAATGAAATCAGCATGGAATAGTTAAGAAATCATCTACACCTAAAAATCTTCCATACCAAGCTCAGGTTAAGAGTCCAATTCTTGCACTGGCTGGTGTAGCTCAGTGGAATGAGCTTGGGCTGCGAACCAAAGGGTTGTCAGTTTGATTCCCAGTCAGGGCACATGCCTGGGTTGTGGGCCAGGTCCCCAGTGGAGGGCCATGTGAGAGGCAACCACACATTGATGTTTCTCACCCTCTTTTTCTCCCTCCCTTCCACTCTCTCTAAATGAATAAATAAAATCTTAAAAAAAAAAAGAGTCAAATTCTTTAGCATTTTCATAATAACCCACTTTTTAATTTTTATGAGTCGCTAATGCCTTCTTAAATCATTGACTCTGCCAAAGAATTTTTTTTTTTGCAAATAATTAACTGGAATAATAAGTGCCACAGTGTTGCTAAGATTTCATTATTTGTTATGAGGTCATAGTATTATTTACTAGTCTACCATGAAGTGTTATCATAAGTACTTAAAATAAAATTACTTGCCAGAGTAAATGAGGCCGGAGAAAATGCGTAAGATGAGGTGGTGATGTTCTCATCAACGCACTTCACCTATTTCTCCCTGACTTCACATATCCTGTTGTGTCCACAGAAACCTGTTAGCCTCAGTGGGTGGAGATGCGCATCCTGACATGAACAGCTGGCAATGCGAACTGAAATCCCTGTTTGCTTTTGATGGAACTGTTGTAATTTGCACATGACAGTTGTGTAAAGGGGCTTCAATACTTTGTCTCAATCTTAAGATATTTTTAGAATGCCCAGCAATTCCACCTTCGAGCTCTGTCCCCTCGACAGATACTTGGTGTTGGCAACCAATTTCTGCTTTTACTTCTTGTCATCTATCTCTTATTGCCAAAATAAAGTAAGGCCTGACTTCTGCACAATAAAATCTAAAAATGCATTTATTTATTCTCCAAATGTCTTTGAGTACCTACTGTATTCTAGGCTCTAGGTCAGGTTCTACAGGCAAAGATTAACAAGCCCTGGGTCCTGGAAAGGGGGACCAGGTGGGTCCACACAGAATTGCAACTGAGTGTGATAAATGCTGTAGTTAGGACACTACCAAGAGTCACAAGATAACTGAATAGGGAACAACCAAAATGAGGAGTCAGGCAACCTGGAAAGCTCTTCCTGCAAAAGCATTCACCTTCTAAAGATTCAGAGTCAATAGCAATTTAGCCTGTTTTAGAAAAAGAGCAGGAACAGCCTCACCTACAGCCTGGCTTTGCAATGCAGCCACCTGCAGGCTTCCCAGACATTAGGCCCCAGACCAGTGCTGTCATCCTTCAGATGCACTAGCTGCAGGTACGAAAACCAGACCTGAAGTGGCTGAGCAATCCAGGCACTTATTTACTGACTCAGCCAGAAGTCTGGGGTGGGCAGACCTGTTTTGCTCAGCTGTTCAATAGGTCACTGGAGACATCCTCTGACTCTGCCGTTTCTCCACATGGTCCTCTGAGCCTATGATGGCCGAAAGCTCTGTGACTCACCTACCTGACCACACCCAGCAGCTCCCAGACTTTGTGCGATGATATCTCTCTCTGAGCACCCTCATTTTCTCACTTTCATCTTGTGCTTTTGCCCCTGTGTGCCTGCTCCCTTTCAGGCTGTCTGCTTGCATGGGCTGCAGCGGTGGAGGGCAGGAATACGGTGAACCTCGGTTCGTCTGCCTTGCCCAGTAGGCCTCCCTTGTCAGAGTGTATGAGGCAGTTTTCATTTCCAGTCTTGGGGCTCATTCTGTTCTTTCTTTGACCCATTGTCTCTACTTGATGAGGTGTTTGGGGACAAATGTCATCTGTCTTTGAGTATGGACAATATGGCATTAACTAATATCACTATAAATTCATTTTTAAAAGACATCAGCAGTGACTGTGCTGAAGGGTTGTCCCATGTTCTCATTTGATCCTTACACACGTACGCTCTCCCACGCCGACACACTGATACACACCCGACGTTAACATTGCTTCTTTGGGAATATGGATAATGTTTTTCCTCCTCTTCCTTCTGTCCTCTGGCTTCTTCTCCCTCTTTTATGTATTTTAGTGCAATAGAAGTTTTTGTATTGAGCCTGCATCATACTAGACATTTGATAAAAATTAAGTGAAATAAAAATGGATAGGAAATTGTTTATGTCCTTTGCTTTATGTGTTTACTGTCTCACTCTTTTGGACCGCCGGAGGGGAGGTGGATGGATCTTATTTTTTTATAATATCACACTTAGGCCTATAACATACAATTTATACACTGTATTACTAAGGATTCTTAATGTGGACCTACAATCCTTGACCAAATTTGTTGTTGTTTTGTTATTTCTGTGATGAGATGCATGTGCATTAGGAAATCAAGCTGGAGTATCCTAGACATGGTTAGCTTTGGGGGACAGTGCTTTATTCTTCATCGTTTCTCTCTTGGGTAGAGAGATTCTAAGATGATTCCATGGAGTAGGAAACCTAAGGTTTTTGAGAATGAGATCTTATTTTTCCAGGTCATAGCTTCCAACTAAGTTCAAACATGGCCCAGAGGCTAAGTGGAATATAATGAATGGTTTGGCAGTTCTGTATCTACCTGGTGGGTAGACTAACTTTGCAAATAGCACTCATTTGGTGTATTGATCATTCAGAGGATATAATTAACTTGGACACTGACTGCTGTATTCAGGATTAACATCTGTAAAACATCCCTCCAGCCAAGAGTCTAGGACTGGCCCCTGGGTAGTGTGTGCTGAAGTTTTACTTGTTACTGAAGGTGCCAGCTGTATCGAGTGCCTTCAGATACAATGCTCTTTCTTGAGCCACTTTTCAGAGTTTGGATTTGTCCCACAAAGTGGCAAAACTGGAAGGATGTTGAAGTGACTGCGTGCACTCCATGGAATAACTACATGATCACTAGAAAGAAGAGGACGGGTCCATGGGTGCTGATGTGGACATCTCTCTCCATGGACATGTCCCTTCCCAGAGAATGCCAGGTTCACAACAGCATGTGTCGGGTGCTTTCATTTATGTGAAAAAATTTCTTTATTCCGACAAGCATTTTTCTTTTTCAAATGTTAACAGCTCTGAAGTCGGCATGTGTGGTGCAGTTGATAGATTCCCTCAGTCACCGCCCACCAGGTGGCAGCAGTGAGGCCATCGTGCCCGGCCGTGGGGGCCAGGCCGGGTGGTCCTTCCATCTGGCACTATGGGGCAACGGCAGCCCTTTGGTGTTGCCATCAGCAAACCATTTAAGGACCATCCGAAGAAAGAATATGAGCCAAGTTGGTGTCTGAAAGCTCTCTTTGACACCGGGTAATGCCAGGAAAGCACAGGCATTGAAGCTTGAAGATGGGTGTGAGAGGTTTGGAGGGAAATCTCTGACGCAGAGCAAAGCAGTCTTCTAAGCAGTGCTGTGTTGCTAACTGTCTTAAGGGCACAGAGCAAAATAGTGCATTAAAACCACTGACATCGAAGATTCAAAAGTGATTCAGAACAGTTGGACTCTGAATGTGAAGACATTTTAGAAACTGTAACAATTTAACATATTTTTCCAAGCATTCATGGGAGCGATAAATAATAAAAATCTATGAGCAAATCTAAAAAAGTTCTTTCGATAAGTAAAAATTCTAAGTAAAAGAAAGCATTATATCATAGTTCAGTTGGAAATACTTTTCTTAGTGACATGAAAAATAATGGGGCATCTTATAGTTTATTTTTCTTAGATTTAATTAAATGTGACTTCCCTCCTTCCTTTCTTCCCTTTTTCCTTCCATCAGTTTTTTTAAAAAATGCAGAACATACAAGAGACTGGTAACAGAGGGGTTTCTGGTGCATGGGGGCACTTTTCCTATATAACCTCTTGCTCATTTTATTTTTATTTTTATCAGAACTATATGTACTCTAAGTTTAAATAGCAAACAGTTACCCCCGAAGTTACCACTTGCAGGACTTTTATTGACCTCTTTGGTTGGTATCACCAGATCTCTGAGTAACATGGTGATATTTCATGATTTTTCATTATTAGGTGATATCTGTTAACTCAGTCTTGGAAGATGAGCGCTTACTCTCTTACCCTAACCTTGTCAACACACACTCACCCTCCTGTACCTCCACCTTCCACTTGTGTTATTGTATTTGATAGATCAATATTTATTGTACATTATTATAATTACACAAATGACATTCACAGATGAAACAGATAGTACACTGATTATTTTTCTTGTTTGCCTGGAGTTAATAATTGGGTCATATTTATTTCCTTTAATTGCTTGTTTTTTCTATGTGCTCATCAGAAATTCGGCCCCAAAATCTTTGACCAGTCAGAAATTATTCCTTTTTTTCTCCAGCCACGACTAATTGTATTTGTGTTATTCCACTTTGAACTTCAGCTAACGGTTTAACATTGACATTCGCAATCATAAGATCTCTGGGGCTTATTTTGCTCATGTTTAAAGCCCCAGCGTTCCCAGCTTGATGCTTCCCAAGTAGCAGGACCAGTAAAAACTTGCTTTGTAGCGGTGGCTGTGCTTCTCGGAGTTAGTGTCCGTGTCTCCTGTTTCCTGGTGTGTTAGCTGCAATGGAGGGAATCAGAACGTGAGACGGGAAACACCCTAATGTGACCTTTAAAAACAACGAATACATTCTTCTCATGCCTTGAGAGAGACCACAAACCCTAACCCAGGGTTATGGAGCTTGGTCATGAAAGTTTTACGCTGGAGTTCAGCAGAGTGTTCTAGGGCTCTGAAGTGTGGCTTTGCTAAGGCCCAAGGCCCTTCACCAAGGTCCTTGGTGGCATCAGCTCCCAGGCCTTTGGGGGAGGGGAGTGCCTTAGGCTGCATTGCAAACTGTTGCTCCTGCTCCTTTCTTCTTGGTCTTCACAACACCTAGTCCTCACTTTTTCTAATTATTACTGGTGAAGCAATTGAATTTCCTTTTGGGTTTGGATTTGGACACTGTCAGAGAACTCGAATATGCTGTTGTGCTTATAGCAGGGAGGTAGCAGTTGTAATAGTTATCTTGAACACTGAAAGTTCTTTGAGCTTTATGAAACAAATGATTTAATCCAAGACAGGAAATTAAAACAAACTCAGTGGGGTCACTATGAGTTTAGCTCCGGCTGAGGTGATTAACAATAGATGTGATTTATGAACTATTGCTGTCGCCTACAGTGGTGTTTTGCCCATTGTTTCATACGCTTTAACATCTTTTGGTCTTAGAGGTTTTCATTTCCAATGGGTAGAAGGCTCTGTAGTGAATCTTCTAGCAACAAGAAAGTCTTTATTTCTTTTTACATTAAATGTCAAGAAACACAGTGGAGAGGATTTGTAATTTGTGATAAAACTTTGAATGAGGTCAAATACAGTTTTTCTGAAGACCTCCACCTCTACCTCATCATTCTTTGTAGCAACCTGGGTCATCAATATTCTGTATATTTTAATTAGCAGCTCAGAGAAGGGATTTATAACATAGTACCTGAATGAGGAATGTGCTATTGGTTTCAAGTAATCTGATGGTTCCTTTCTTAAAGGGAGTCTCATTTTCCAGCCTTATATTTTCCCTTCTTAAATGGGAGACTTGCATTATTTCTGCTTCCACATTCTCACCAGATGGACTAAGAAATAAACAGAAAGGTGATTCTCTGAGGGGAACATAGGAACCTGGGACGGTGGTAACAAGGGGGAAGAATTGTGATGAAACTATTTTTAGAAAAATCAAGGAGCAAAAGAGCAAGAGAAAACTTGCAACATAACTTGGAATAATAAGTGGCAAACAGATGGAAGTCCCAAGGTTTTGAAATGGGCTTCTGTATTAATCAGTCTCGTAGGGAAAACAAATCATTCTAGGTATCTCAAATAGTGGAAATTTATCATGGGAATTGATTACAAAGGGGTTGAAGGGCTAGTTGGTGCAGAAGAGGGAGGTGGAAGGTTATGCAAAATGAGTAACAGGAAACATCTCAGGGAAATCACTTTACTTGAAGTGTGGGATGGCTGGTCTCCACGGCTCCCCTGTTGGAGGTGAGCAGGAACCCATGGGCCAGGACTCCTGGTCACTGCCACTGTCACAGTGGCTGTCACATGTGACCACACACTGTCCATATGACCTGTGTCTCCACTACATGACCACAGTTTCCAGAGCTGCGACTCTCTCTGCTACATGAGAAGGCTTTAGGAAGATGTTCCTTCTCCCCTCCAACCTTCCAGTCTCCCTGCAGTGCCCTCTCCTTGCCTAATTGCACGCCAGTTGGCAAGGGATCCTGAGAAATGCTGTTTACAGGGTCTTAGCCTTATGTAATACAGAACATGACATACAAAAAAAAAAAAAAGCTGAATTTGTGAGCTTTATTTAAGGAACCACAAAAGGTACATCAGGCCCTTGTTTAGCGGAGAGCATGAATTCTGGTCACCAACCATGCTTGGGGAGGATGAATGGCAACAAATTAGAACAATGGAGCCCTTAGGCTTGGCCAAGAGGGGTCTGTCTACTTTGGCCTTCCTCCAGCTGCGAGGAGTTTATGGGCCATGGTCACATAGCCACTCGTGGCCACATGGCCTATGCTCTCCACCTCCAAGTACCAGAACACCAGAATTCTCTGCCCCAGAGGCTGGCTTGGAGCCCCCTCCAGAGAACCAATGCCTTCTTGGTTTATGTTCCCAAGGGCAGATGGGTTTAAAGGTTGTCCAGGGGTGACCGCAAAGGTGAGAACAGTAAATGAAAAGTATTGTGCTGGAAACTTGTTAAAAACAGCTGGATTTTATTTGAGCTACTGCAACAGAGGACAAAAGCTTCAGTACAGAACTGAGCTCAACATCCACCCTCATCCCAAGAGAAGAAAATGGGTGTTTCACCTGCAGTGGTCCTGAGTGATTGGAAGGGGAGGTTTGAGGTGTTAGGTGAAGGTGAGTGGGCAAATGAAGGAGAATCCTCTTCCTTCTCCCCTTTTCACCCCATACCAAGTCCCCCCCAAAAAATTATGAATTGTGGCACAAAACGGTGTTAGTCTTGAATATATGTTATCCCTGTTTGGTATGAACCATTTGCACTTTTAAATAAAATCATGATGTATATATGTTAAGGTGGAAAGATAAAACATTTAACAGCTTGTTAAATTGATTTATAGCTTGTTAAATTGATTTATAGCTTTTAAATGTTTAGGCTCAGGGCACTTGGGGCTCTATTTGTACTCTCGCCTCAGGCCCTTTGTGGCAGGGGGCTGCAGAGTTATCGACTGGCCTATAGCACAGGCTCAGTCAGTCAGGGGGCTTGAGAAATGTCCAGGCCCAGGGCTAGGACAGACAGATGCCTAATTGAACATGCATAATTGATAGAGGGTTATAAGATGTATAATTGAGAAAGGCCTATGGGACATAGAATTGACTAAGGGGGAGATAAAAGGACTCCTGAAGAGAGACAAGGGCAGAGAGGGAAGAGCATGGGTCTGGACGTTGGCGGGAGAGCGCTCTGAGTGGGGTGGCCTGGCAGAGTCTCTGCACTGGTCAGAGACAGGCGGTACCCTCCCAGCCGGTGTGTGGCATGAACCTCTAGTGCCCTTGGCTGGAGTTTAGCCTCAGCGAACAGGAGCCTTTCCCAGTTACCGACACCATTCCTTCACATTTTTAGTTAACCCTCAGAACCTTAGACAAAATAAATGATCTGATGGGGCTGTGAGGGAAAGCTGAGAAAATTCATGTGAAATGGCTTTAAAAATAGCAACGAACTGTGGAAATGCTAGATGATAACATAGGAGGCAGCCACTTGCCTTAAACTGTTTTTATTTTCCCCCTCAAAAATTTTAGTTCCCTCTATTGGGAGTTGTTTTGTGGCAGCCCATTTTATGGGACACAGTTTTATTGTAGAGATTCTTTTTAAAAAACAGAAATTACCTTTGAAGGCCATTTTGTGGAAGCACTTTTTTCCCCCCAGTTAAGGCATGCTGCCTTCCCAAGGGACTGGGTTTAAGCTGAGTGTTATTTTTGTGGGTGTTCTTGGGAATGCCAAGGGGTGAGTTATTCAATAGACTCTGCGGTGTAGCAGGTCCTTTGCCACTAGTCAGTCTGAAAGTTCTGGTCCCCACCAGGGGTTCTTAGCTCCAGATAAATGACTCAAACTTCATTGGCCCAGTGGGGTGAATAGCATGTGTTGCTCTCTGTTTTTACCGGTCTGTCTTGAAATCACGGAGGAAGAGTATATTATCCCGCAGAAGAGAAGGAGTGCAGAAACACACGTCATCAGGTATCGGTGCTCTTCTGCTTATCTGCTGTTTCAAGTTCAGTCTCTGTCCTCAGCAATCTAGCATCATTTGACAGCGTGAATTTTATTCCAGTTGTATGCCATGAGAGTTTCCTTTACAGTGCACTTTAGTACTTAAGATCTATTTGTCAGCTGTTATTTAAAGGAAGACATAAATTTGTCAGTAGTCAATAAACACAAAATAACCCAGAGAAAAGAAAGTCTGAATCTGAATTTGTTAAAGGTAAGATCCAGTGAAGATGACTAGTAAACCAATCGCGTGCAAGTCTGTCACATTTTTTTTGGATTTATTGTAAGTTAGTTGATTTTCATTTCTTTAAAGACCTGAGTTCCAATTCTTATTATAGTGGGCATTTCCCTGGAGTCAGAGAGAGCTAAATATTGTTTCCTGAGCTACATCCCATACCTTTTAGGAATTGCTCAGTATTCATACTCATATCCCAGACTGTGATATCCTCAGTGAAGTATTCTAGGTCTCTTATGGTTCCAATATCAGTATTCTTGAGTATTTGCCACCTGAAAATCTAGGTTTAGGGGATGAATTCACTGGGCAAAATGACTTTAAAAAAAATCCTTCCCTGGAGATTTTAATTTGTAAGAATATAAAAAGCCTGTTTTAAAGTATATATATGTGTGCATGTGTTGTGTAACTAGGAAGTTTTTTTTAGATAGTAAATAATGGGACATGTTTCTGGAAAGTCAGTTCCTTTTAACTTTCTCTCTATTAAAGAGGCATTCCCCCACTATCGAAGATATAAAGCCCCACTCCTACAAATTAAACAAAATTCAGATGGATGTACAAGGACTGCACACTCTCATAGAAAAGCTGTGTTGCTTTCTAGTACATGAATATAAATCAGTGTTTCTTGCTTAGATTCTGCAGGCTTTTTTGCTACCACAAATTGCAAATGGGAGGGACTCAACGCTCTTCTCCCATCCTTCCAACATCAAGGTTCCATTAGCAGCTTGGTTAAAGGCATAATGAGCTTGTAAGCCCTCATCTCCTAGTTATAATGAATGAGGCTCATTATAACTGGCGGCTGTTTCAGGGTAGATTCCTACTACAGCACAGCCCGAACGGGTCTAGATAGAGGCCGTGAAAAGGTCTAGCCAGAGCCATTTGTAGTTTCTCCTGTACGTTACCGACGTAGGCAAGCAGAGATGAAATTCAGGCCTTCTCCCTTACCTGAAGCCTTGCAGGCAGGCTTTTTGTCTTTCTGTTTCCCAGCTCTGCACTTTGGATCTTTCCTGTGGCACACCCGGGTACCACATAACTGTTAGTAACAGGCAGCCATTGGGGTTTGACTCAGTCACTCAGGACATCTGTATCAGATTCCCCAGGTAATTCCAGACCCAGCCTCATTTCAATCATATCCCCTCTAGTCTCTAACCTTGCAGTTAGAGCCTTACCTTTGACCTGCAGGGGTTGGATTGTAGTTCTTGCTCTCCTAGGCTGATGGCCTTAATTCTGACTTGTGCCGTGGGTGGAAACTTTATGTTCTAACTCAGATTTTATGAGTCCAAGTTCCCATCATTGGCTACTTGACCAACTTAGAACCTTTAAAAAAATTTTTTTTGTCCTCGCCTGAGGACATGCTCATTGATTTCAGAGAGAGGGGGATGGAGGGAGGCAGAGAGGGAAACATCGATGTGAGAGAGAAACATCGGTTACATCTTGCATGCACCGTGACTGGGGACCAAACCCGCAACCTAGGCCTGTGCCCTGACCAGGAATCAAACCCATGACCTGTCGGTTTAAGAGATGTTGCTACAACCAACTGAGCCATACTGGCCAGGACCAGCCTAGAACCTTTTTGAGCAGCAACCACTTCAATGTAAAAAAATTGCCTAAAATTCTCTTCTCTTTCATGTCCTCGTATTTCTCAGCCTTTGCAGACCATCCAACCCTATGTGCCATTAAATCTCAGTTGTGAGGTTGAATACTCTTTTTGATGCTAAAGGTCAAATATAGCAAATGCCAAGTAAACAAAAAACATTTTTAGATATTAATCTTTTATTCTTGATGATTGAGAAAAAAGCCTGTTATCAAGACAGTAGTACTTCCTTCAGCAATTTCTTTGTGCTCAGTATATGCTCATATGTCTTCTAACACAATCATATTTGATCTTTAATTGTTTAAATCCTTTCCTAATTAATTGATTTTTCACTGATGTACTATTTATTTGACAGGGTGCACTGGTATAAAATAATTTTTATTAATTCTACTGGATAATATGTTTTATTTCACTAGAAGCATTTATTTGGTGCTTTTCTTCCTAGTGGGCCCTGGAAGATGGTTTTTTTTTACCCTTTCCTTACATTTCAAAAACGTAAAGCAGGGGCCACAAAATCATCAATGTCAGGAACACTTTAGAAACTCTGTATTATATATATTGTGATATTGCCTTAATTCTTCTTTCTCAGTTATGGAAATAAACTCTTCCTGATTGGGTCTCCACCCATGCAGTCAGGAAATAATTGCTTACCACATCCATCACTTCTGTCCGCACGTTATCACGTTTTGGGGGCTTCCCGATTAATCCCATGGAAGCTAGAATCACTCATAATTATAATCCTTTTATGCCTTCTTTATTTCTTGATATGCTTATTAATTCATGTCCCTCCTGCAGTGGTCTGTAACATAGTGCTATTATCAGCTCTTTGTCTTTAAAAGCCTCTTGTCTACCACTTTCACTAAGATTGATTAACTGCACTTTGTTGAAATTGATCATTGGGATTAAAAAATCTATTCTGTATATTTATTCTGGCTACTTTTGCATGATTTCACCTTTTTTCAGTTAATCAATCTGCCAAGCTGACTACTTTTCCCTTTTTTGGCTTGCTTTCCCTTTTCTTTTTAAAGAACGGCCTATTTCTTGTGTCCTCTCTTAGACAACATCCGCGGGAGGAAAAGCCAATTGCAGGAGGCTGTGGGGTAAATTCTCCCTTTGGATCCCGGCTAGACACCACTCCCATTTCCCTTTGCATCACATGAGAATGCAGATCCTGTCCTTAGTGATTCTCCCCTGGAGCAGTTTCCGGGGTGAAAGCTTCATGACTGACATCCGGGCCCTTTGCAGACAATGTACCATGCTTTTTACTTATGAGGAGGAGTCTCAAACTCCTCTGAGTTCTAATCTGACCAGGTGGACTCAAACTGAAACACCACAATTCTTTTGGACACACTAATAGTTTCTTTTCTTCTCCTAGGTACTGACTTTAACATAGACAGCTTACCTCTGCCTCGGAAAGCCCATCATGACTGGGCCCTTTTTCATGAAGAATCTCCGAAAAACAACTATAAGCTCTTTCATCAGCCCGTCATCACTTTGTTCAACTACACTGCCACATTCAGCCGGCATTCCCACTTGCCACTAACTACCCAGTACTTGGAGGGCATAGAAGTCCTGAAGTCACACCGATACCTGGTCCCTTTGCAGTCCAAAAACAACCTTCGAAAGAGACTCGCCCCACTGGTGTATGTACAGTCAGACTGTGACCCCCCATCAGATAGGGACAGCTATGTTCGAGAGCTGATGACTTACATTGAGGTCGACTCCTATGGGGAGTGTTTACACAACAAAGATCTCCCTCAGCAGCTGAAAAACCCCGCCTCCATGGAGGCCGATGGCTTTTATAGGATCATTGCACAGTACAAGTTCATCCTTGCTTTTGAGAATGCAGTGTGTGATGACTACATCACGGAGAAGTTCTGGAGACCCCTGAAACTGGGGGTAGTCCCTGTGTACTATGGATCCCCCAGCATCACGGACTGGCTTCCTAGTAACAGAAGTGCTATTCTCGTATCGGAATTTTCCCACCCCAGAGAACTGGCAGGTTACATCAGACAACTGGATCGTGATGACAGACTGTACGAGGCCTATACGGAATGGAAGCTGAAGGGTGAGATCTCTAACCAGCGCCTTGTCACGGCTCTCAGGGAACGGAAGTGGGGAGTGCAAGACATCAGCCAAGACAACTACATCGATGCGTTTGAGTGTATGGTGTGCAACAAGGTGTGGGACAATATTAGGCTTCAGGAAAAGGTAAGCGAATCAAGGTGCTAGGGTGGCCGTCTTGATGGCATCTGCCTTTCCGCATCCTTTGAGGTTGCCATGAAGTTCACTGTCATGTCCTTCCTGAAGGCCTTAAGCTCTCTTTTATTTTCTCTTTTAGAGGACACCATGCTGCAGGGGCTGGGCAGTGAGTGAGTCAGGAGGCTGCAGGAGAGGGAAGAAGGCCAAAACATTTTTTTAAAAATTCAAAGTTTTGAATCTCATCCTTTACTCATTAACCTTTCCATCAATGCTGTGGTTTCTGCCCGAGCCCTCACACTCATGCTACATAGGCTGCTGTTTTGGAACTTTTCAGTTCACATACACAATCAGTGAACTGCTCTCTTTCTTTGATTCTTGCTCTTTCTCATCATGCTCTTTAATGTGTAGAAATATTCAAGTAATGATTGGAAAAACCCTTAAAAGACTTCTTTTTCTTAAATTATTATATAGTTCTTAGTAATGTCTTCAAAGTTCTAGATGCTTTTAACGTTTGTTTATTTACTTACTTTATTCAAACTTGTACCAGGAATGGTTCTACTTTATATATAACTGAATTTTTTATGAAGTCATTTATTGAAAGTAAAAGAACGATTAGTTTTGATTTTCATTGAAATTTTTTATTATTATTATCTTTGAAAATTATTTTGTATTGATTATGCTATTACAGTTGTCCTGATTTTCCCCCCCTGCTCCCCTCCACCCAGCACCATCCTCTCCCTCAGGCAGTTCCCACACCTTTGTTCATGTCCGTGAGTCATGCATATAAATTCTTTGCGTACTCCATTTCCTATACTGTACTTTTCATCCCTATGGCTTTTCTGTAACTATCTATTTGTACTTCTTAATCTCTCACCTCTTCGCCCATTCCCCCAAACCCCACTCCCATCTGGCAACCATCAAAACACTCTCTGTATCTATGATTCTGTCTCTGTTTTCTTGTTTGCTTAGTTTGTTTTTTAGATTCAGTTGTTAATAGATATGTATTTTTTGCCATTCTATTTTTCATAGTTTTGATCTTCTTTTTCTTAAATAAGTCCCTTTAACATTTCATATAGTAATGGTTTGGTGATGATGAACTCCTTTAGTTTTTTTCTTATCTGGGAAGCTCTTTATCTGCTCTTCGATTCTAAATGTTACCTTTGCTGGATAGAACAATCTTGGCTGTAGGTCCCTGCTTTTCATCATTTTGAATAGTTCCTGTCAATCCCTTCTAGCCCTCAAAGTTTCTTTTGAGAAATCAGCTGACAGTCTTATGGAAACTCCCCTGTAGGTAACTAAATGCTTTTCTCTTGCTGCATTTAAGATTCTCTCCTTATCTTTATTTAACTTTTAGCATTTTAATTATTATACATCTTGTTGTGGGTCTTTTTGCATCCATCTTGTTTGGGATTCTCTATGCTTCCTAGACTTGCATGTCTGTTTCCTTCACCAAGTTAGGGAGGTTTTCTTCCATTATTTTTTCAAATAGATTCCCAATTTCTTGCTCTTTCTCTTTTCCTTCTGGCACCTCTATGATGCTAATGTTGAAATGCTTGAAGTTGTCTGGGAGGCTGCTTACAATGTCTTCGTTTTTTTTGGATTCTTTTTTCTTGTTGTTCTGATTGGTTGTTTTTTTCTTCCTTATGTTACAAATCATTTATTTGATTCTTGGCTTCATCCACTCTACTGTCGATTCTCTGTAAATTATTATTTCAATTAGTGTAGCTTTCATTTCTAAGTATTTTTTATGCTTTTGAGGTCCTCACTAAGTTCCTTGAGCATCCTTATAACCAGCGTTTTGAACTCTGCAGCTGATAGATTGCGTAGCTCTATTTTGTTTAGTTCTTTTTCTGGATTTTTGACCTGTTCTTTCATTTAGACCATGCTTCTTTGTCTCCTCATTTTGGCAGCCCCCCCCCCCGGTGTTTGTTCCTATGCGTCAGGTAGAGCTACTATAACTCCCCACCTTGGTATCATGGCCTAATGTAGTAGGTGTTCTGTAGGGTCCAGTGGCACAGCCTCCCCTATCACCCAAGCTAGTACTTGAGATGCACCCTCTGTGTGGGCTGAGTATACCTTTCTCTTGTAGTTGAGTCTTGATTGCTGTTGGTAGGTCAGCAATCAAGTTGAAGTAAGTTCTGTTCTGTGTTGGTAGGGGCCCACTTCACAGAACTTACTTCAGTGGGGTTCTAGAGCCTTCTGGTGTTTTCCAGGTGGTACAGGCCAATGTCATCTACTGCCTGTGTTCTGTCTGAGGCCACTTGGCATAAGCTATAAAGTGATCTGGAGATGGCTGCTACTTGTGCTGAGTTTGAAGGCACCCAAGTAAGGCTAGGCTGTGAACCAATGCCAGCTGCTGCTAGTGCTGGTCCTAGAGCCACTTAGTAAGAGGTACGGGGGGATGGGGACTTGCTAAGGCCAGCTGTTGCTTGTTTGAGAGGATTTAGGAAGGTCTGACACATGAGCCAAAGTAAGCCATTCATATGGAAAAGCCACTGTCTTGGGTAGGCCTGTATAGTCTCAGATATAGCACCCACCTGCCAGCTCTGTGGGTCTGGGCAGGGGGAGGGTTCAGAAAAGGAACAATGGCCTCTGCCTACAATTCTGCCCGAGAGAATGCTGTCACCCAGTTCTTGCCCTGATGTAGACACTTTAGTTCCTCCCCATACGCCACTAGTGCTTTTCAAGTTGCTATCCTGGAGCTTACACTCCAAGGAAGTGAGTCTGAATAAATCTGTGTGTCGGCCCTTTAAGAGGAACTACTTGGGAATCAAGTAATTCTTCCACCAACTCAATCCCTGCTGGTTTTTACAACTAGAAGTTGTGGGGATTTACTTTCTTGGCACTGGAATCCTGGGCCAGGGGGCCTGGTTTGGGGCTGGTATCCTTTGCTCCCGGGATATCCCTCCCAATTTTTATCCATCATACGTGGATGTGGGACCAGCCCATTATGCATCTCCTCATCTCCACATTTCCATGTCTCTAGGTCTCCTCTTCTCCACTCTTCCTACCAGTCTGGATGGATGTGATTTCTTTAATTCCATAGTTGTTGGACTTCCATTCAACTCGGTTTCTGATGGTTCTGAGTAATGGTTGTTCTGTAGTTTAGTTGTAATTTTGATGGGGTTGTGTGAGGAGGTGAGCCGTGTTTACCTATGCTGCCATCTTGACAGCTCTTTTTGAAAATGAGCAGCCCCCACATAGCACTTGGCTATCACCCACCAGTCCCTTGCCTGACTACCATATACATGTAATGTTTTATATAAATTCTCCAAAGGCAAACTATTTTGTTAAATATTTAAATGTTTATTTTGACTAGTGTATTAATTTCAGATCAAACATAAATCAAAACTGTGTGGAATTATTTTTATGTATTGTAGTATATACTATATAAGGTTTTTATATACTAAATATGTATATGTTTAGACAAATTAAAAATTAGGAAACATTATTTTCCTAATTTTAATTATAATGAAATTTAAATTATTTTATCTGATTTTACAAAACAAATTTTTACTCATAAAATCATTTATTTTAAGTTGAGTGGCTTGTTCAGCAACTGGAATGCTTCATATTATATCATTCTTTTCAGAGAATGCATCCTGATTTCCAATGACTTCCTTTATGACCTTATTTATGGGGCCACATAACAGCAAAAACCTGAATACACATACTACTGCAAAAGCACATGAGGAAGTAGAGACCATATTAATTGCCCATGCTGTACAAATTATTTATTTTCAAAATATGTCAAGACAGCAACAACTTCTGAGGGTTATGACTTGCCTGATCTATATTTCCAGTCCTTTCCAGGCTTAGAAATTATATTCACAGAAAACTGAAAAAACCACACAAACCCTGGCTGTTTCAGCCCCTCACAGAAGCCCTTTCAGAATGATTATTGGGGACTGGAAAAGAGGGTATAACAACATTGGTAAATAGCTTTTTAAAAGATACAGAGTATATACATTCTTGCCTTTCAAACAGAATCAGGTAACTGTGATTTCCAGAGTGCTTGAGGCCAGTTTGATTGAACATCCTTCTCTCCCGAGTCTTTGAAGAGACACTCAGCATAAGCCCTCCTCCACTGAGCTCTCATTCTTCCCCGAGTGGTGGTCGGGGAAGCCGATTACAAGGCTTTGCTTGCATTTCAATGAACTTGTGCACAGCTCTCTAATGCTAATGTGCTCATTATTGACAAGCAAAACAAAACTTACCATGAAAGTAAATGAAAGGGTATTAGGCTAGTTCCTTTCATTCCCATTTATTTCACAAGACTTGTTACAGCTTTTATAAGATATTCCTTAAAGGAAGCTACTTAAATATATATTTCTTCACTTTTTCAGCCAAAGAAAAGCTGAAGGAAATCATTTGATTTTTCTCTGTGATTCTTTTTTATCTTCCAGTTGATAATAGTTTAAATCTTTGTACTTGGATGTAGACAACCTTAGTAGAATATCAAATGCATTTCGCCTTTGTCTATTTGGCTTTTCCCCTCCCCTACCTCTGACACACGTAGGAACCCAGTGTGTCACCTGTGCTGTGTAAACAATAGTCCCACAGACGTAGTGGCCTGAAACAACACGTACTGGTTGTATCGCAGTTTCTGTGGGTCAGGGTGCTGGTTGTGGCTTCTCTGGGTGCCCTGGAAGGCTGCAATCCAAGTATCGGACAGGCTGGGTTTTCACCTGGGGGGTCAGTTGGAGACAGATCTGCTGCTGAACACTCACGCCTATTGGCAGATTCAGTTTCTGGAGGTTGTAGGATTGGGGGCTTCAGTCTCCAGCTAGTTGTAGGCCCGAGGCTGCCCTCAGCTTTTAGAGGCCACCCACAATTTCTTGTCTTGTGGGCTCTCCCAGCATGGCTACATACAATAAAGCCAGCCAGGGACTGAGATTCCAGCGAGACCAGCGCTGCAGTCTGACATATGTAATGACATACCCATAATTACAGACACCCTCTCACCTTTGCCATGTTCTGTCAGAAGCAAGTAACAAGTGACACCTACACTCAAGGGGCGGGGATGACACACTGTGTGGCGACCAGGAGGCAGTGACAGGCTTATTCTTGGTGGTGTTTGCTTTATTTATGCAGGAGAAAGTCTTCCATGAGTCAGTTTTAGTTAGATAAGGAACATTCATTGATAAATGTTCCTGTCCTCTCAGAGGGTAAAATAGGAGAGACAGCATGCAATCATGAGAAATATAAATGTATGAAATTAGGGTAAATTTTGAAAAAATAGCTTTATTGAGGTGCAATTGATGTGCAACCAACTGCATATATTTAAAGGGTACAATTTTTATTAGCTAAGACATATGCGTATACCTGTGACATTATCACCACAATTGCAATGACGAAGAAACATTTCTGTCATCTTTCAAAAGTTTCTTCATGTCTCTCTCCACCCCTTTCCTCGGTCACCCATCTGCTTTTGGTCACTTTTTACAGAGAAGCTTAGGCAGTTTTCTAGAAGTTTATATAAATGGAATCATGTAACGTGTGCTCTTTGGTGTCTGGCTTCTCTCACTCTGCATGGCAATGTTGACATTCATCCACAACACTGACACACACTTTAGTAATCCATTTCTCTTTATTCTGAAGTTTGGAAATCCCAAAATTTGCTTAGCCATTCACCTGTTGATGGATGTCTGGGTTATTTCCAGTTTGGGGCTATTACAAATAAAGCTGCTATGAACATTTATGTGTAAGTAAGTCTCTGTAAGGATGTATGCTTTCATTTCTCCCCTGTAAATACCTAGGAGTGGAATGGCGAAATCATATTGTAGATGTACGTTTAACATTTTGAGAAACTACTAAACTGTTTTCCAAAGTAGTTCTATCTTACATTCCCACCAGCATTGTATGATAGTTGCATTCAATAACAATTGGTATGGTCAGTTTTTAAATTTTTGCCATTCTGATGGGTGTATACTGGTATCTCATGGTGGTTTAATTAACATTTCTGTGGTAACTAATGATGTTGAGTATCTTTTAATGGTTTATTTGTTATCAATATCTTCCTTGCTGAAATGTCTCTTTAAATCTTCTGCTCATTTTTTGAAAACTGAGTTTTGATAATCTTGAGTTGTAAGAACTCTTTATATATTTTGAATACAAGTCATTTGTCAATTTTATAATTAACAAAAGTTTTCTTCCAGACTGTGGATTTTCTTTTTTAATTTTATCTTAAAATTACAGTTTGCATTCAATGTTATCTTTTTTTATTAATGGTGTCTTTTGAAGTGTGAAGTTTTAATTTTGATGAATCCAGTTCGTCATTGTTTTCTTTTATAGTTTTTGCTTTTTTATGACCTGTTTAAAATCTTTGTTTAACCCAAGGTTACTAAGATTTGCTTCTGTATTCTTCCTGAAATTTTGTAGTTTTAACTTTTCATTTAGGTCTATAATCTACTTGGAGTTAATTTTTATAATGTTTTATGATGTAAGAGTTGAGCTTTGTTTACTTGGATATCCAATTATATCTACACCATTTCTTGGAAAGATCATTCTTTTCTGATTGAATTGCCTCGGCTTCTTTTTCAAGTATCGGTTGTCCAATATATATGTATGGATAATTTCTGAATTGGTCAATACATCTGCATTTGAGTACCATACCTTCATTATAAGTCTTGAAATGAGGAAGTATCAATCTTCCAACTCTGCTCTTTTTCAAAGGACAGGATGATTATTAGACTAGTGTGATCACATTGTAAGGCATATGAATGTCGAATTATTATACCATACACCTGAAACTAATATAACATTATCTACAACTATAGTTAAATAATAAAAAAAAATAAGCGTAGTCTTTTACTTTCTTTTTCCCCTCTCCGGAAGTACTCACCTCCATAGTTAGCTAATTACTTTGGTTCTTACTCAATGTCTCTAAATAACACATTCATGCACTATTTTTTAATATTCAGTGTATATGTGATTATGAGTCTTATTCAGAGATGCACCTTATTTTATATTATCATTTGTTTCCCTTGACTGTATAGCTTTTTGTTTCCCTCTAGTTAATAATTGTCTTCTTGTTTGGTTATTTTTCTATGGACTTATTACTAATTTAATTCTTGGTGATTGCTTACATCTCCTTTGAAGATGTTGAGATGTCCCAGTCATCCAATTCCAGTTGCTGAAACAGTCTCGCGCAGAGCGTTCTGACCTACTCACAGGGGTGCTGGCCGCCTTCTGCATGCAGCATAGAGCGTCAGCCTGAGGTCTCCCTCCCCTGCTCCTTGGGAATTGCCTTTCTTGTCTTTTCCTCCTGCATCGACACCCATGTCTCTTGTATGTTTTTCTCCCTTTTTCTTGGTTTGCTCTCCTGTTTTGGTTGATCATACCTCCAGAGAGCTTCCTGAGGGAGGGGTACATCAGGGATATCTGAAATGCCTTCACTCTACTCTAACATTTCAGCAATAGTTTAGCTGAGTGTAAACTGGACATCTAATATGGACATCAGTTTTTCTAAGGAATTTTGAAGGCACTTTCTATTACCTTTTAAAAAACTTTTAATTTTGAAATGATTTTTAAAAATTTTTCCTTTTTAATTTTTTTATTTTTAATATATTTTATTGATTATGCTATTACAGTTGCCCCATTTCTCTCCCATCATTCCCCTCCACCCTGCACACCCCCTCCCACCCACATTCCCCCACTTTAGTTCATGTCCATGTGTCATAAGTTCTTTAGCTTCTACATTTCCCACACTATTCTTGCCCTCCCCCTGTCTATTTTCTACCCACCGTCTATGCTACTTATTCTCTGTACCTTTTCCCCCTCTCTCCTCCTCCCATTCCCCTGTTGCTAACCCTCCATGTGATCTCCATTTCTGTGTTTCTGCTCCTGTTCTAGATGTTTGCTTAGTTTGCTTAGTTTGCTTTTGTTTTAGGTGTGGTTGTTAATACCTGTGAGTTTGCTGCCTTTTTACTGTCATATTTTTGATCTTCTTTTTCTCAGATAAGTCCATTTAACATTTCATATATAAGGGCTTGGTGATGATGAACTCCTTTAACTTAACCTTATCTGAGAAACACTTTATTTTCTCTTCCATTCTAAATGACAGCTTCGCTGGATAGAGCAATCTTGGATGTAGGTCCTTGACTTTTATGACTTGGAATACCTCTTTTCCAGCCCCTTCTTGCTTTTAAGGTCTCTTTTGAGAAATCAGCTGACAGTCTGATGGGAACTCCTTTGTAGGTGACTGTTCCCTTATCCCTTGCTGCTTCTAGAATTCTCTCCTTCATTTTAATCTTGGCTAATGTAATTATGATGTGCCTTGGTGTGTTCCTCCTCGGGTTCAAATTCTTTGGGACTCTCTGAGCTTCCTGGACTTCCTGGAAGTCTATTTCCTTTGCCAGATTGGGGGAGTTCTCCTTTATTATTTGTTCAAATAAGTTTTCCACTTGTTGCTCTTCCTCTTCCCCTTCAGGTACCCTTATAATTCGGATGTTGGGATGTTTAAAGATGTCCTGGAGGTTCCTAAGCCTCTCCTCACTTTTTTGAATTCTTGTTTCTTCCTTGTTTTCTGTCTGGTTGTTTCTTTCTTCCGTCTGGTCCACTCCATTGATTTGAGTCCCAGTTTTCCTCCCATCTCTGTTGGTTCCCCATGCATTTTTCTTCATTTCACATATTGTAGCCTCCATTTTTTCATCTAATTTGTGAGCAAAATCAACCAATTCTGTGAGCATCCTGATCTCCAGGGCTTTGAACTGTGCAT
>PVKU01009204.1:51437-64502 GCA_004027475.1 Anoura caudifer
GTTTCTGTATTCCCTTCACCCAGCTTCCCCTAATGTACATATTTTCATAATGATGGCACATTTGTCAATGCTAAGAAAATAATATTGGTGCACTACTATTGACCAAACCACAGACTTCAGTCATATTTCACCAGCTTTTCCACTGATATCCTTTGTATGTTTCAGCATCAATTCCAGGATACTAGGTTGTACTTAATCATCCCGTCTCCTTAATCTTCTCCAATCTGCTCATTCTTTACTTGTTCTTAATAACGTCGACACTTTTGAAGAGTACTGGTCTCTACATAGGGTTTGTCTGATGTTCTCTCATGTTAAGACTTGAGTTTGGATTTGGGGAAATTATACCACAGAGGAGAAAGGGTCCTTCTCTTCCCACCATTTCAGGAGATGCATGATATCAACATGTCATTACTGATGATGCTAACTTCAATCTCTTGGTTAAGGTGGTATCTGATAGGTTTTTCCACTGTGAGGTTACTAATTTCCCTTCCTACTAAGCAAGTCGCTGAGTCCAGCTCACACTCAAAGGGGGGAGGAGGGAACTAAGCTTTACCTCCTTGAAGGAGCTTGAAGGAGGAATATCAAATAGTTTGGGAATATATATTAAAACTACCGCAACAATTAATAAAGATTTGGGGGGAGATACTTTGAGGTTGTGGAAATATTCTTTTTCTCCTTGAAGTATTACTAATGTTAACCTTCTTCACTGAATCTCACCCTTGCTTTTTCTCTTTCAGTGTTACTGTCAAGAACTCCAAAACTATCCTAAGAATTGGACTTTTCCTCTCAGGAAGTCTGTGGAATCTCTTTCTTCTTGCTTCTGTTTTGAAATTTCATAAAAATGTACCATACTTTGGCAAGAGATTATTTGTATCATCCTGGGCTCTCAGTGGGCCTTAAGTTTCTATCTGAAACTTAGGTACTTCAATTTGGGGAAAATTCATAACTTTAAATGTTATTTTCTTTGATTTTTTTCTTTCTCTTTTCTTTTTTGAAACTCTTAATATTTGTCTATTGGTCCTCTGAGACTGGTCCTCTAATGTTAAATAACCAATCAGGTGATCCAATATTCAAATGTTTTTTTCCATTTCTTTATCTTTTTCTTCTAATTTATGGAATGTATCTCAACTTTGTCTTTCAACCCTTCTATTAATTTTTTCACTCTGCTATCATATATCTAATTTCTAAGGTCTAATTTTTTTGGTTCTCTTAATGTGCCCTTTGCTGGTACTGATTCTTTTTTTCACTGATGTTCTTTTATGTCTCTCTCCCGCTTTCTTTTAAAGTTTTCTAAAATTTTCTTTGTGCCTTATCTCTGTTTTTCATTTTGATAACTTTCCTTAGATGATTTGTAATCTTGGCAACCTGCCCATATTAGTGTGGTTTGATTGGCAGCTCTGAGTACTGTGGGGCATAGTGGGTATGAGCTTTGTTGTAGGGTGACTTGGCTAGGTAGTTTCCTTGCAGAATATCTGAGTTATGTGCTTCTGGACATGTCACATTCCCCAGGGAAGGACTGTTCACTTTCCTGCCTGGGTTGTGAGGCCTGGCTACCAGCATTGTGGAGACCATCAATGTCTGATATTCAGATGCTCACTGAATCCTTCCGTTTATAGCATCACGCAGCTGCCCTCAACTCTGCCTGGTGTACTCTAGGTCAAAGATCTCGAGTTTTATTTCTCTGTGGGATAAGCCTGTAGTCTTTGGTCAGATAAGGGAGAGGGAGACACCTGGTCATGAGAAGAAGTGGAAGGAATCTGAGTGCCCAACTGCTTCGTAAGCAGACTTTCTATGAACTCTTCTTACGTAGTTGCCCTCTGCCCCACTTGCAGGAGTGTCCAGTGCTTCTGGAGCCTTCAGGGCTCTGCAGTATAAAACAGACCAGTTCCAGCTCATCCTACTGCTGCCGTATGTTTCATTTTTTAGATATGTTAAGTGATTTACTATTTTTCCATCTGCTTTCTATTCTCTCACATTTTGCTACTCTTCTGCCTTCTTCTATTCTCCTAGTTCCTACAGGTTAGTATTTTCTTAGAATAATTCTTTTACTCTCATTTTAATGGTATCTCAGGAGGGAATGAAATTAGATGTGTGTGTTCAGTTGGCTGGAGTTTGTCTGTCTTCCTCTCTCTCTTCTTTCTCCCTTCCTTCCTCCCTCTCTTAGAAAGTCATCAGAGGGCCAAATCCTGAAACGGTCTTGTAGGCCATTGTAAGGACTTTGACTTTATCTTGTAGTGCAAATAGCTGCTGAGTTTAGCAAATGCAGCAAATAGCTGCATTGGATGAAAGGTGGAGTTAGGAAGACCAGCTAGGAGACTATGGAAATAACCAAGAGCTTGGACCAAGCTCCTTGTGCTACAGGTCTTTGTAAAACATTTTGAAGGCTGGGAGGTCTTGTGCAAATGTCAAGTGTTAATTGTTTTGTGCAAACATCTTGGCGTAGGAGATAGTTGAGTGCAGTGGAAATACATTAAAAACAAGGGATTAAATGTACATGTGGTAACATGAATACATGTAAAAACAATACTTGGTGAGAAAGTAGCAAACAGAATGAGGCATGTGACAACCTATAAGTAAATTAAAAATAAATGCCCAGAAAATGAAGCCACATTTTAAAAAAACATTTAAATACAAAGAACTGTATTAAACACAATAAAATGTTTGGGGAGGACGGTAGTGGCAGTGGGATATAAGAGAAAAGGAAATAAGTCACTAAACTAATAACAAGAGGGAGGGGGCAGCTTTAGAATCTGGAGAGAACTGGGTTCAATCTTAGGTATAAAGTTGTGTAACTTTTTGGAGCCTTAGTTTTCACCTCTGTAAAATGGGGTAGCAGTGTCTAGTGAATTTGTTTGCCATGAGAATTATATGAGACAATCTGTAATGTGCTTAGGAAAACATCTAGTGCACAGAATAGTCTCAATAAATGCTAGATATTTTCTCTCTCCTTCAACTATTTGACAGTATAACTACCGAGACTCTATGGAGTGAAATACTTGCTTTAGGGAAAGTACATGCTGGGTTCTGTTATTGAGAGGCGGGAACATGGGGTCTGGCTTCCTTAGCATGTGCTTTCAATTCTTCCTTCCCTCTTCTCTCAATATAGGGCTTACCACCCAAAAGATGGACGGCAGAAGTTACCCACCTGAGTTGCCCGGAGCCTGCAGTATTTGCTTTCTCACCTGTGGCTCCACGTTGGAGCTCCTTGCGAGAGATGTGGATCCCCAGCTTCCAACAGTCCAAGAAAGAAGCCCAGGCTCTGAGGTGGCTGGTGGATAGGAATCAGAACTTTTCGGCTCAAGACTTTTGGGGCCTAGTATTCAAGGACTAATTTCAAAAAGTATCAGAATGATATAGACTACAGCATTCTTGAAGTTTATTTTCTAGGTTGCCTTAATATTTGAATATAATAGCTACTCAGTTGACTGTCCTTCAGGATGAAAGTTGCTGCAGTACTCATTATGAGCCCTGTGAAATAATAGATGTGAATGACCCGTAGGGGTCACCTCTATATTTTTTGTATGGGAAAGGCAAATACAGTAGTCCTCCCTTATCTTTAGTTTCGCTTTCCATGGTTTAAGTTACCCACGGTCAGCGCAGTCCAAAAATATTAACTGGAAAACCCAGAAATAAACAACTTGTAAGTTTTAAATTGCACGCTGTGTTGAGTAGCATGATGAAATCTCGCGAGTCCTGTGTCCTGCTGAGGACATGAATCACCCCTTTACCCAGCATCTCTGCGTCATAGATACTCTCTGCTTGGTTAGTCACTACTTACGTAGTAGCTGAAGCCGCTCAGTTATTACATGGACTGTTGGGGTGTCACAGTGCTTGCATTCAAGCCTCCCTTATTTTAGTTACTAATGTCTGCAGAGTGCAGGGGTGGCCCAAAGAGAAGCCGTAAAGTGCTACCTTGCACTGAAAACCTGGAAGTGGTCAACTTTTTATGCCTTTTTATCATCTCACATCAAAAGAAGGGCAAGTAAGCACAGCACAATAAGATATTTGGAGAGAGAGAGACCACATTCACGTAGCTTTTATTATAGTATATTGTTATAATGTCTTATTTTATTATTTGCTACTATTGTTAATCTCTTCCAGTGCCTAATTTATAAATTAAACTTTATCATGTATATGTATAGGAAAAAACGGTATATGTAAGGTTTGGTACTATCTGGGGTTTCAGGCATCCACTGGGGGGCCTTGGAACGTATCCCCCTTGGATAAGGGGCAACAACTGTATTTCTCTCATGGTCACCAGTTACCTTCAGTTTACGTGGCTGGACCCATGCACCTGCTGCCTCTTGTGGAAGTTCACCTAATGTAGAATGAACGCTTTCTGCACTGAAGGGAGGCAGAGGGTGTAGCGTTGGATTCTGAATACTCACCTCACTATGTGCAGTTTATTGGTATTTAGCAAACCCAGTGTCCTGATTAGCATGAGCATTAAATGCATGAGAACTTGGCAATGAGAGATTCCATCTGTTGGTTTGCCAGGATGTGAGTAGTACAAGCTGTGTGAAGTTTATCCACCTACTCCTGAAGTCAAAGGGACATAGGTATGTCTCTACCTTTTCCATACTCTCAGTCACCTCTGCAACCTGGCTTATTCTCGTTTTGCCCTGCACCCTCCCCAGCTCCCCCAAAGTGGAATGCCTTAAGAAAACATTTCTCCCTCTTGTGTGTTTTGGTCAGTGAGATGTTCCCCACTGTCCCTTCTACTGCTGAGCAGAAAAATAATTGTATGATTCTGGCTGATCAGCCTGTACATTTTGATCACCATGAGAGTGGGAGTGAATGCCCCCAGGAGCTCCAATTGTGTTGAAGCTGATTTGTCTTTTTTTAGGATGATATGCAGCCTGCAGTGGTGGGTAGCCTCATGGTTTGTGAACATTCCCTGTCGTTTCTGACCTCTCACAGACAAAGTTCAGCTGTTTTGTCTAGTAGAGCTTCTGCTGGAGCTCACAGTTTCCTAGGTGATGCTGAAGACTGGTGCCACCCCATGAGCCATGGCTTCGGTATTTATTGTGGAAAGATGTGAGCTCAGAGGACAGGAAGAGCCTCGGATACTCATGTCCATGACGTGGCACACGGGGGAAATTTAGGGGAGCTCTTGCACACCGCTCCCCTTTTATCACAGGCTGGTGGCTTTCTGTTCCTGCCACGGGCAACCTTTTTCTTAGGGAGCTCTCGCTCTGGCTGAACCAGGGAAATGCGCACTGAAGCCAGTACACGCATTTAGAAGTGAGAAGGGTCACGTTGTTGCTGCCCTATGTCTGAGCTCTTTCTCAGTCTCAGCCCTGCTATTAACTAAGTAAGACTTTGTCCAAATCTCTCAACTTTTTGTACCTAACAAGAAGTGATTGGGCAGGTCTTTGAAGTTCTTTGTGTAGCATTCTTTTTTTTAATCAAAATTTAGAAATTTAATTTTGTAGGTGTTTTTATGGAGAAAGCAATAAATCATTTCAGAGGCACTGTGTTTTCCAAGAGAAGCACACTCTTCTTTGGAGGAAGAAGCACACTTATTGAGTAGTATTAGGGATGGAAAGGAGATTTATCTCTCTGCCATTTTAAATGATAATTCAAAGGAGCAAGGATTGGCAAGGGGTGGTTGTTTGTTAAAGACCAGATTATTAAATACATTCAGTGAGGTATTTTTGTTGTTGTACTCTTAAAAGAGAGCCCAAGATATGACTCATGCCTCTGGTGAGCCCGGTACTGGAGGCTGTCTTGTATGATGGCACTGAGTTGTCACATTAACTATTTGAGGTAGATAGGTTTTTGCCCTTGCATTTATGGTACAAAACAGAACTCCACTTAACCACGGAAGAGTGGAATATTAAACCTTTTTTTTAATTGAGAGAAGGTTTGCTAGTTGCTGCTTCTGGTGCCTGAGATCGCCAAGTCTCCTGGGTGGAGATGACCTGCTCTGGAAACATGATCTCCATTAGTCCCCTTACAGATGGCCATGCAAGGCAGGTGGGCTGCCTTCCTTCAGGAAGGAGGAATTTTTTGTGTTTGGAAAGGGTAGCATCTTCATCAATCACCTTCTTTATAGAAAAGTCCAAACCTATTATGGGAGGAAGTATTAATCTGATAGAATAGGAGCGCTTGTCTCTCTTGGGAGCAAAATTATTGAGATTTAGAGACCTTCCTCTTCACTGTACAGAACCTGTTTTCCTATACATCTTATTTTTTTATTTAATCTTTATTGTATTTTTTTCATTACCACTTAGTCCCCTTTTACTCCCCTCTTCCTTAGCAAACACCACCATGTTGATGAGTCCTTTCTTCTTCTTGCTCAGTCTCTCCACTAACCTCCTCCCCTACCATCCACAGCTCTCTCCTGCTCTCCATCTGTGCGTCTGTCCCCATTTTCCTTGTTAGTTCAGTTTGTTCATTAGATTCCACATATGAGTGAAATCATGTGGTATTTGTCTGTCTCTGACTGGTTTATTTCATTTAGCATAATGTTCTCCACATCCATCCATACTGTCACAAAGGGTAAAATTTTCTTCTTTTTTATGGCTGAGTAGTATTCCATTGCATAAATATCCCATAGTTGTTTTATCCACTCATCTGATGGGCACTTGGGCTGCTTCCAAATCTTGGCTACTGTAAATAATGCTGCAATGAATGTAGGGGTGCTTATATTCGTTCAAATTAGTGTTTTGGGTTGCTTCAGATATATTCCCAAAAGAGGGATTCTTGAGTCAAAAGGCAGATCCATTTTTAATTTTTTGAGGCATCTCCATACTGCTTTCCACAGTAGCTGCACTAATCTACATTCCTACCAATAGTGCAAAAGGGTTCCCCTTTCTCCACATCCTCACCAGCGCTTGTTGTTTGTTAATTTATTGATGGTAACCATTCTGACAGGGGTGAGATGATATGTCATTGTGTTTTTAATTTGCATTTCTCTGATGATCAGCGACATTGACCATCTTTTTTTTTTAAAGAATTGAACAAACAAGTTGTTTTCAGGTGTTCATTTTGCCACCCAAGTGTAGGTTTTCGGCTGATGTGGTTTTATTTCTTTTTTATTTTTTAAATTATATTTTATTGATTATGATTACACTTGTCCCTTTTCTCTCCCATCATTTCCCTCCACCCTGCACACCCCCTCCCACCCACATTCCCCCCACTTTAGTTCATGTCCATGTGTCATAAGTTCTTTAGCTTCTACATTTCCCACACTATACCTGCCCTCCCCCTGTCTATTTTCTACCCACCATCTATGCTACTTATTCTCTGTACCTTTTCCCCATCTCTCCTCCTCCCACTCCCCTGTTGCTAACCCTCCATGTGATCTCCATTTCTGTATTTCTGCTCCTGTTCTAGATGTTTGCTTAGTTTGCTTTTGTTTTAGGTGCGGTTGTTAATATCTGTGAGTTTGCTGTCTTTTTACTTGTCATATTTTTGATTTTCTTTTTCTTAGATAAGTCCCTTTAACATTTCATATAATAAGGGCTTGGTGATGATGAACTCCTTTAACTTGACCTTATCTGAGAAGCGCTTTATTTTCCCTTCCATTCTAAATGACAGCTTTGCTGGATAGAGCAATCTTGGATGTAGGTCCTTGACTTTCATGACTTGGAATACCTCTTTCCAGCCCCTTCTTTCCTGGAAGGTCTCTTTTGAGAAATCAGTGACAGTCTGATGGGAACTCCTTTGGAGATGACTATCCCCTTATCCCTTGCTGCTTCTAGAATTCTCTCCTCCATTTTAATCTTGAGTAATGTAATTTTGATGTACCTTAGTGTGTTCCTCCTTGGGTCCAAATTCTTTGGGACTCTCTGAGCTTCCTGGACTTCCTGGAAGTCTATTTCCTTTGCCAGATTGGGGAAGTTCTCCTGTATTATTCAAATAATTTTTCCTCTTGTTGCTCTTCCTCTTCCTCTTCTGGTACCCCTATAATTTGGATGTTGGGACATTTAAAAATGTCCTGGATGTTCCTAAGCCTCTCCTCAATTTTTTGAATTCTTGTTTCTTCATTCTTTTCTGATTGGATGTTTGTTTCTTCCTTCTGGTCCATTTCATTGATTTGAGTCCCAGTTTTCCTCCCATCACTATTGGTTCCTTGTACATTTTTCTTCATTTCACTTATTGTAGCCTTCATTTGTTCATGTAATTTGTGACCCAAATCAACCAATTCTGTGAGCATCCTGACCACCAGGGCTTTGAATTGTGCCTCTGATAGGTTGGCTATCTCTTGGTCACTTAGATGAATTGGCTCTGGGGCTTTGATATGTTCTCCCATTTGAGCCATTTTTGAGTTTTGTGTTATTTTTTTTTCTGGTCACGGCTGTGATGTAGTGAGGGCCGGAGCCTTAGATGTTCCCCAGGGCGGGGCAGCCCAGTCACTGGGTTGTGATGCTGTTTGTGCGGGCAGGGTCTCCAGGTTTTATTTCCCAGCACTGGGGCTCTGGGTTTTAAGTTCTGTCTTGTTCCCTGTTTTTAACTGGATTATCTGCGCGCGAATGTGGGACCACCTGGTCAGCCAGCCACCTTGTGCCTGGGGCCTGCTAGCCGCCACCTATAGGGCTGGGTCTACCAGCAGCTGCCTGCATGCCCCGGTCTTCCAACCTCTGCTTCCTCCTGCTGTGACTC
This sequence comes from Anoura caudifer, assembly GCA_004027475.1. NCBI lineage: Eukaryota > Metazoa > Chordata > Mammalia > Chiroptera > Phyllostomidae > Anoura > Anoura caudifer. The sequence continues at coordinate 60,048 of PVKU01009204.1, forward strand.
CACCCCTCTCTTACTGGTCTGGATGAATGGTTGTTGGAACTCCGTACAGTTTGATTTTCTCTCAGTTCTGGTTGTTTTCTTGTTTCTAAATCCTTGTTGTCCTTAATTTTTGGTTGGATGAGGAGGCACAGTGTGTCCACCTACGCCTCCATCTTGACTGGAAGTCATTGAGCATCTTTTTTATGTTTATTGGCTATCTGTATGTCCTCTTTGGAGACGTGTCTATTCAGGTCATTTGCCTATTTTTTAATTGGGTTGTTTGGAGTTTTTTGGTGTTGCGTTTTTAAGTTTTTTTTTTATAAATTTTGAATATTAGCCCCTTATCAGATGTATCAACAAATATGTTCTCCTATTCTGCGGGTTGTCTTTTTATTTTTTAAAAAGTTTTAGAATTACAAAAAAGTTGTAAGACTAATATAAGTAACACTTAACTGTTCTTCAATTAGAGTCACCAATACACGACATTTTGCCACATTTGCTTTATCTCTTTTTCTTTAATTGTTTTTTTTTTGCCATATTGAAAATAAGTTGCAGACATTGAGACACTTCTCCCCTTTATCTTCTATGAAGGGTTGTCTTCTTAACCACAATTCCATGGTCACACCCATGAAATCAAATAATGATATAATAAAACATAGTTCATATTCACAGTTTCCTGGTTTCACCAATGATGAGTTATTATAGCTGTCTCCTTTTCTTTTCCAATCCAAGATCCTACTAAGGATCACATTGCATTTATTTCTTATATATCTTTAATCTCTTTTAATTTAGAGTTCTTTTGTTTTACCTTGTTTTGTTTTTGCTTTGTTTTTGGTCTTTCATGGCACTGATGTGTTTGAAGCGTCAAGGCCATTTGTCTTATGCAATATTCCATAATCTGGATTTATCTGATTGCTTCCTCATATTAGACTCATGGATCTCTTTTGAGGTTTTATGTTTTTAGAACATCTCTGGTGGCTACAGAGGCCCTAACTGAGGCACCTATCAGAGAACACATCAGCAGCCCTGAGTAGCGGGACTCAGTAGTCAAGGAAGAGTCTGGGTGGTGATTCAGGCTTGACACCAGATCCAGAGGGTGGTTAGTTTTAGGTCGTGAGGGGTGTGTGTGTGTGTGTGCGATATGAATGTCTGAGACTGCGAGAATGAGGAGGAGGAGGAAGCAGAGGAAGGGGAAGAAAAGAAAACTAGCGGTGTAATAAAGGGACATCTACATGGTTCGAGAGCAGTAACGGTAGTGGAGAGTAGGGCCTTCCAGTGCCCAAATTAACTTTTTCATTTTTCTCTCTAAGGCATTTATCACAAGGAACAACTTGAACTAATGGGCCCCTAAAGTTCTTAGATTTATTTGAATAATTAGAAAGGGAAATTAAAATCTTTTTGAGATAGGAAAGATGGAAGCTCATATTTAAAAAACTGTGATGTTATTACATAAGATAGTGAAGCAGGACATATCAGTTGCTTGCATAGCTTGTCCAGTGCTGTGTAAGTAAGAAAGGACAGATCCAAATTTCAAATGCAGGATTGTTTTGTTTGTTCATGGCCTTTCTCCCGTGACAAGAGATGGAGGTTGCCGTAATTCTTTGCAGTACCCCTAAAGAAAAAAAATATCCCTTTTCTACACTGATACAGAAAGCCCCTCAGTTCTATACTTATAGATTTAAAAATAAATATTAATTTTTTATCAGCAGAAGGGAGCTGGGAAGTTAATTTCTTTATCAGAAACTTTCTGTGATATTGGAATTATAAATAATTTGGTTTGACTGTACTAAACACAAGAAAGCCCATAATATGCTGGCCTGAAAAGATCCTCTTGTCTTTGGGAAGGCCTAGATTTGGTGCTGTCTACCTGATTTGTTTGCAAGGTGCTCACGTAATTCTGTATAAACTAGTGCTTCACTTCCCCAGCGTGCAAGCCGGCACAGCAGAGCTCGAGAAGCACCATGAAGTAATGATGATCTGTTACTGTGAACAACAAAAACCCAGAAAAAATAATGTTGGGATCTTGGACATGACACTATAGTAAACCATAATTACAGCTGTGGAAAACCAGCTTTCAAGTTCAAGGAAAATAGCATGTGATGTCATTTCCTATGCCATAGTCGTTATGCCCATCCCCCTCATACAAGTCCCAGGCCTAAGAAACCCAGATGCGATTAATCAAGTCTGTGATTCTTTCTACTTGGATGCTTATCTGAACTTTCCCTCAGTTTTGAAATTTTAGAGGACAACATGGACCCCTAAAATTCATGCTGTACCCCATCCTTTGAAAAAGCAACACCTCCAGATAAACTTTATAATAAGAGGCTTTCGCATTTTCAGAAAGTTAGGGGGAATGACAATGACAATGAACAGAGGGATGTGGACATTAAAATAAAAGAATGAAAAATGTACTTCATGAGGAACTGCAACAATAGTGTTAAGTTGCTGAGGCGAAGCTGATGCATGTAGTTACAGAGAAGCCTTTCTCCAGGCTTCTTCCCAGAGGCCAACATCTCACTTTCAGTTTCAGGAAATTCCCCAAACAGGAAATAAGATGTTGCAAGCTTTGGGCTCTGGGACAGACTTGAGATAAATTTCAAAAACCTAAAAATTACTTGGTGACTTCTTGGCTTCTGAGGGCAAGTAGCCGAGCCAAGGTGAGGCCGCCCTTCCTCCGTCTGTCCGCAGCCAGCTCAAGTGCTGGGTCTTCCCGTCCATCAGCCCAGGGCCAGTGTTTCGGAAACGCAGCCGCATTCCTCACCTCCGAGCAGGAACTATGCTCACGCTGCTCGGCCCAGGTCACCAATCTGGAGGGTCACTCATGAAGGGCAGGGAAAACAAGGAGAAATGGCCCCTAATCTTGTGTGGAGGAGAAAGAATCCGTTTTGGCCCGGGGTGGTAGAACTCAGGGTTTCAACAGCCTGATCTCAGCGCTGGCAGCCTCTGCGATGACCTTGGAAAAGACCTTGTGTCTACTTGATTGGAACCTCCAGACAAAACATGTGAGTTTAGCCAAACACTTGAATGTTTCCCACATTTGCCTGTTTAACATCATATGGGGACGGTCTTCATTGTGCTGGGCTTCAGCGTGACTCTCAAGAAAGCTGTCGCAAAGGCCTGCCCCCCATTACCTCCTTTTCCAACGCACCTACCAACAAATTTTGGGGCAACGCTGGACAAAGCAAATACATCAAGCTCTCGGATGATTCACTTATTCCTTAGAATGCAGTGGGGTTGGATTTAGATTAATTTGGAGATGACTGCAAAGTGACTCTAGAGACTAGAAACCTCAATGTGTCCACCAGGATTTACAAATCTTTTAAAATGTTGTTTTCCTTGTCTGTGTTTGCTGCTCCCCAATGAAATGGAGAACGTGGTCGCAGGCTGTGCACAGCCTCTCATGTTTCCACATGTCACGTATTTCTGCAGGGCACTGCCCACCGGGATAATTGATTAGTCTGAGGCAGTCATTAATTGTTTGATGTCTGTTCTGTAGGAGGGTAGGATGATCCCAGGGTAAATGTAATTTGAGAATAGCCGGGGGTGAGTGACAGCATCCCTGTTCTCTCATCTCCCACTGACTCCAGACATTCAAAGTGAGCTTGGCAATTATCTAACTAAGGAAGAAAGGAGCAACATGTGGTTTTTCCCAATGGGGGATTTTATTGCCCATTTGGGTCCCTTTGTTTATTGCATCTCAAGGAAACCATGACAACCATATTCGTCTCTATTTCCTCTCCCCTAGATGCTTCTGGTTCCATCTGTTCGATATTTACTAGTGAAGTCAACTTTTTCTTTTCTCATTGTAAGTGGAAGGATACTTATGTGAGTTCTTTTTTTTTTTTTTAATAAAAAAAGTGAAGAAAAATTCAAAGGTGGTACTTGGCTTGATAAACTGTTAAGTACCTTCTACATACTTTTTCTTAATTTTCACAGGCATGTGACACGCCCGTCGCTTTGATTTGTCAGAAAGGGCCTGTGCAACGTGCAGAGATGTGTCGTGCCAGGGGCACAAACGAAGCGACCCTGCTTTGTAAGTGTGTGTTTGTGCGATGAAAACCTGCCCTCCTCTTTGCCATCAGAGTGGCCATCTAGTTGTGCACCATCCCTTTTACTTCCAGCATCTCAGGTAGTGGCAGCTGGGGCACCACTCCCCTTCCTCCCCAGGTGGTTTTGTCTATCTCTAAGGCTTTTTACAAGCTTGTTAGGCCACGTGGCTCTTTGATGAGCCCTGCAGACAGAAAGCAGTAATTCTGGGAAAGGAATATGTGGAAAGACTCCAGTGGGACGCCGTTGGTATTTCTTTTTGTGCTTTAGGGTGCCCTTTTATCAATAAACCATCCTGGCTTGTATCTGGTTTGGCCTGTGCTGTGAACTACTTTTCTGACCTAGAGCAAAGCATTTTAGGTCAACACGAACCCCAGTTCCTTCATATATAAAATGAAATAGAACAGGATGACATAAAGCCCCAAAGAC
>PVKU01009205.1:0-64398 GCA_004027475.1 Anoura caudifer
GGAACTGGGAATGGAGAGGGAATAAAGTGACAATTCACACTTACCATTAGTTACAAGTCTCCACAGATATGAACTGACGTACCACATTTTATGAGATCAGCCCGCATGCCATTGCTGTTTGACCAATACGGTCAAGAGTAATCAAATACCGACTATTTCACAGGACCCAACCTCATGTACTCAAACTCCCTTCCCAAGCAGGATGTGACGCCTACTGCTTATCTTGTTTTGCAAATTAAAAAAAAAAAAAAAACTGGTACAGAAGGGGTAAGTCCCATAGAGCTATCATTTAATTTGAGTTTTGACCTAAACCAGGCGTGAATCCAAATGCTTCACACAGTTTCTTGAAGGAAAACTTGCCACAGAGGTAGTCCTGTGTGTCTTCCCAAAATTCACAGGTTCAAATCCCAACGCCCCCAAGGTGATAATAATAGGAGGTGGGTGTGGCCTTTGGGAGGTGATATGCCCTGAGGGTGGAACCCTCATGAATGGGATTAGTGCCCTACGAGAAAAATCCCAGAGAAACCCCTTCCCTTCAGCCACACCCCCACCCCGGGTTCTACCCTTCTACCACATAAGGATGCAATAAGACAACCAGTAGCCAGGGGAGGTCTCCAGCCTCGGAACTGTGAGAAATAAGCATCTACTATCTGCGAACCACCCGGTCTGTGCTATTTTGTTTCAGCAGCCTGAACAGACAAAGACATTTCACACACTTTACAGGTCAAAGACACACACAGCAGAGCTCCAGGAGGTTGGACACATCGGCGGAGACCTTGCTGGACACCTAAGTCTAAGGATGCAGACGCCCGGTGGGGGTGTGGCTAATTCAGAGGCAGACTCATAGCCAGCCTGGGGCCTCTGCGCTGGTCCGCGGCCGGCATGGCCGAGCTGCCCCCTGAACGGGGTGAAGACTTTGTCCCGGAAAGCATCCCGTTTCTTGATTCCTTCCTCTGGCCAGGCAGGGAGGTGCAGGCACTGTCCAGGGGGTGGAGAACACATCGCAGGGGGCGTTGAGCCCCTTCTCTGTGTGGCTGCTGTGAGCAGGACCGGAGCCGGGTCCCACTTGAAGAATCGGCGTTTGAGTGCGGCTTTGCCATAACCCAGGTGGGATTTTCCACTGTTTGGATGATGTCATCAGGGAGCAGAGCCTCCGGGCTCTAGGAGCCATCAGAATAAATATCTAATAGAAGGAGATGAGGCAGTCAGCACGCGGTTACCCCTGCTCCCTCCGTCCCTGGAAATCCCGGCAGCTGGCTGACAGTCCCCGGTCCCCGTGTGGACACTCACATCTCCATGTCCTCACACAGGCCGATACCCTATTGTACAAATTGCCTCACCGGGCAAACGCTTCTTCACGTGGTCAAGGGCAAGCTCTCCACTCTCTCCACAATCCCCTCCGTCTTCTTCAATGGGCATTTCCCCCAAAACGGTCTAGATAAAATAAAGCATGATTGGTTATGATAGAAGGACTCTGTCCTTTGGAAAGCTTCATCCTCTGCCAAGGGCAATATATAATTACATGTTATTGATTCGTGGAAAATGTGTGAACTGGTGATCACTTTTAGAAAAATCTCCTGGTACAGATACATCTCACTGTCATGACTTTTCCATGAAAAAATCAGTGAAAGATGGTTTTTCCTTCCTCTGTGTGTGCGTGCACATGTGTGAATGTTGGTAATGGTGGTGGTGTTTGTTTTTGAGCTTCTTAAATTGAATGTAGAGAACATATATTTTTAGTCCTTTGTTTTCATAAATCCATCACAGCTATAAATTGTTCTCCGGGCGCTGATTTGGACACGTCTTGTAGGTTCTGGTACATGGTGCCATTATTTACAAGTAGTTTATTATTTCAGTTTTGACTTCTTAATCCAAGCATTTCTTTGGAAAAGTATGTTTAAATTTCTTAGGAAAAAAAATATTTGCAGCATGTTCTCTAGAAATATTTTCTACTCTAACTTCTAGGACGAGCTAAATTTCCGTAAGTTGTTCTTTTCAGATCAATCTTGCAGCTCTTAAATTTCAAAGATCCAGTAAGAGTCCATCATGCGGCCCCAGCCCTGTAAAGCAGGTCTGGTTTGGTTGACCTGCTACGTGGGCCAAGTCCATGGGGGGGTGGTTTTCCCAAAGCCACAGAGCAGAGAAAGGGCATACTTTATGGCCTCGTGGCAACTAATGAGTGTTAATTGCTGTCACATTCAGGCCTGGCTCCTGATAAGGTTCAGTTTCTCAGCGATAGTTATCGAGGGTCTAGAATGTGCTAGGTACTGTCTAGCGCAGCCATGAATGACGCAGAGTAACACCTCAGCCCTCCCAGGCATTGCGTGGGGAGCTCAGTCTCAGGAGAAGGAGGCCAAATGTGAGAAGACAGGGCCTGGAAATAGCAGAGAAGCCCGGAACGCAGAGAAGTTGCTACGGCAAACTCAAGGAAGTGGCAGGTCCTCGTCACAAGAGCCAACATAGCCGTGGCCATGTCCCGGGAGCTCTTGCAAGTCGCCTTGACACACTCTGCTGTCCCCTCCTAAGACGTGGCCGCCTTCTGACCATCAGACACCTGCTGGACCCCCACCACGCCAGGTACAGGACTAAGCATTCGTACCCAGGATCCCTTTTCCTGGAACTTTGACATCGCGGCCCATTGTACAGAGGAGCGCACCACGGTGCAGATAATGAGGTCTTCTGACTTCAACACATGCTCTTTCCAGGAACCTGAGGTTTGGGTTGTTTTTTTTTTTTTTTTCTTTCTTTCTTTCTTTCTTTCTTTCTTTCTTTCTTTCTTTCTTTCTTTCTTTCTTTTTTCTCATCAAGAGGTGCCTTTGGGGAAGAATCTCTGGAAATTCAGTTGGTCTACTCCCCTCTTATCTAGATGTGTCCCTTTGACCTGGTGGCTGTCATTATTGTCATTATCATCTTCATCTTCTGATCGACAGGATAATCATCTCCATCGCTACCATTCCGTGAGCAGCCGGGGACTGCCCCCAGCCCTGTTGGCCTGCCTCACCCCCACTGCGTCCAGACCGTGACTAAACGCAGGGCCTCTGGACCGGAGCTCCCAGGTTCCACGCTGACTCTGCGTCTCGCCAGCAGGGTGACAGTGGCATCGGGCTTCCTCCCCGGCCTGATACTGCCCAGGAAGTACATGGCAGCCTGGACTCAACCCAGGTCTCTCTGGCCACCAAACTCACGTTAGCCTGCCTCCCGGAGGCTGGCCATGGCCTTCAAACCAAGCCCTTGAGAAGAGAACGCCAGCATCCTCAGGGGACCGTGGAGCTATGTGACTCCACAGATGACACGGAACGCACCAGGAAGGTCCAAAGTGGCACCGGATGCCCATTTGGCAGCTGTAGGCAAAGAGGAAGAAATTAGATATCTGGGTCAGAGGTGGACCTGGGGAACTGAGGGGCCGCGTTTTGCCCCTGTGCAGAGCGTGCCGGCCTCGGAGCCATGCGGCCTCAGGTGGGTTCTGTGGAAGCACCGCCTGAGACGTGAATCTGAAAGCACAGGATCTGCTGAGGGGATGTGGGAGGGAGGGAAGGGAGCAGAGAGACAGGAAAGGGGCTGAGCCGGGACGTGGTCTGGAGCGAGGGCTGAGCCTGGCCTCACGGAGGTGCAGGCTCTGAGTGGTGGACTGTCCCTCAGGGCTGTCTCCTGATGGGGCCAAGGATGGGGTTCCTCTCCAGGGAAGGTGGCAGCTCTGAGCCATCACCAGGCAACGCTCTCAGCGACTGGGGAGTGGCACCCTGGCCTGGAAATCAGGATCTGGACCGCCACACCGAGTTGATGTGCATGTCACTGGCAGACCCTCGGTGGCAGCTCACCAGTCCTTGAGCACGTACGTTAGATGTGCTGGCCTGTAGTGATCACAGAAAGGAGACCGCTTGCAGCTGGTGTTTGTTTTGAAGTTCTCTGCAGTCAATGGACCCCCGGTTGCATGCACGTCCCACTTGGTACACTACGCACCGGGGCTTCCTGAGCAGGGGGGACTCAGCGGCCCTTCGCAGAAAACACTGGGAGGTGCCCCACGGGGTGCCGGGCCACTAGGAAGCTCCCTCGGGAGCCCACGAGGGTGGTTTGGGGTCTTGTCCTGAAGAAGCCTCTCCCCACCCTCAGTTCAACCTCTCCTTCCGTAAGAGAGCAGAATTTCTGTCCACAGGAAGACGCCCAGTCACACCCGAGCTGACTGTGCCTCATCCATCCCACTTCTGAAAGCCACAAGGCCAAGTACCCCCTTTCTGACTGCTGACGAAGTGGGAGCGGAGGGAGCAGCACCCCCATCTCAGCATTCAGCAAGCTCAAAAATCACGTCCAAGAGGCTGCATCAGAGGCGTGGAAACCAGACAGATGCATCCTTAGGGACAGGAGCCTAGGATGGACGGACGGTCCCTTCCCCCCAACCTGGAAAAATCCGACAGCCCAGGGATGTCATGTCTCCTGTGGGCACATCTCACGCCGACTCACTGCAGTCAAATTGCGGCACATTTACTAAAAAGAGGACTCCCAGGAGGTGGGAGCACCGACGGCTAACACTTAGTTCAGAGGCAAGGGGGTGCCCCAAAATCACTCACTGATGTGCAGCTGAAGGAGCCCAGCATTGTAACCCGGCAGGACTCAGATTTTTTTTAAAAAAAGAAAAAAAGAGCACAGATAAGTGATATGTTTGAAAAGCGAGTGGAGCTTCCTGCAAACATACTGTGGAAAAGGCACCACCAGAATCTGCTTGGACAGGAAAACTCTACCTGTCACACGCGGAGGGTCGCGTGTTCACTGTCCAGGGGGAAGGGAGCACACCTGCATTCACGGTCTTCTCTCCCCTCCACAGGGCACAAAGGACAGCCTCGTCCATCACCCAAGCTCCATCCCTGTCCTCAGCCGGGGCCTTCCCAGCACGCAGGCTCACCGGGCGCGGCGCTCCAAAACTCGGGGTCTGGAAGCCAGAACGGCACCGACTCTTCTCGCAAAAAAATGGCTTCCCTGGGTTCTAACCATCCGGCCCGGGTCTTCTCCTGGTGCCGCTGTGCTATTTCCTGAAATTGTATATCACGGGTTTGGAAAAGTTGTGTTGTTTTTTTTTTTTGAAAGCAGTTTTGAAGTTTGCTAAATGCCCACCATCCCACCATCTCCATAACCACTCAAATCAGGTTTTGTTTTGGTTTTTTTTTTTTTGGTAATTCCTTCAAATTAAATATCTTTGATAATAAATGCAAATTAGGGAACAATAAATTATAACTTCTAGGCTGACCAGCAACTAATTATATATATTATAATTAACTCCAGTTTCCAACACAAGGCATTTATCTTAATAATCAGCCCATGTACATCAGCATGTCTCAGAGGCTTTGTACGCAGACTCCACCATTGGCGGGTCAGCCGAACTTCCTCCCTGGGACTATGAAAGGGCACAGAATCAAAAGGCACGGAATTACTTTCAAAAGAAGTTTGGGCTAAATATAAGTTGAGAAGCTCAGATTATAGGCATAAAACCCTGACTTAAAAATATTTACCTTAAATATACCCTCTGACCATCCCTCCAGCGCCTTTCAGCTTCTGAAAATCTATAATTTCCACGGATCTGTTCAAAATATCTTGAACCCTGCCTGCTGGGCCCTTGGGAGCATAGCCATCGACATTTTGGGGTAAGATCTGAACTTTTCCTGGAGGAGACAGCATTTTCTGGAAGCCCGGACCCTTTTCTATAAAAATCAACACGGGGAACCCAGGTTGGGCGGCAAGAGGACAAACGCCATTGGTGTCCACCCCGTCTCGGCTCTTCCCACCATTCTAGAAACTCAGTTACTTCTCTGACCTGTCTGACGCCCAGCCATCCGCCAGCTTTTTATAAAGTTCAACGTTTTTCTTTCTAGATTTTTGAGAGTTCAAGGGGTGCAGACAAGGAGCAAGGGACACCAACTTCAGGGGCTCCCCACCTGGCCAGCAGCCTGGGTTTCTCAGACACCATGCTGCCTTCTGTCTGTCTGTCTGTCTGTCTGTCTATCTTGGTTAAGCCGGTAGGTAATCCCACACTGGCCGTTACCACTGCATTTCCCAACTTTTCCTGAGTAATTGTCCAAGGGGCTTAGACAAGCTGGACCAGCCAAAGGCACCACGAAGGTCAAACGCAACAGAGCATGCCCTGATCGTATCTGGGAGATGGATGCACAAATCACCTTGATTTCAATTTGCACCGGGGTTATAAAACGCACTTGCAACCGCCGATAACACGTAGGATGGGGCTCAGGCACGGTACACTGTATTTTATACCCTCCATGGAGTTTTCCCGAATGCAGCCATCAATCAGCCCGCCCAGGGGGCGTGTGGTCCACGCCAACAGAGAGACCCTGGTCAGAGAAACCCAGGGGGCATGAGGAGGGAGACATTTTGGAACTTGGGGAGGGCTGGGAACCTTCAGCTTGCATCTGGGCCACCAGGATGTGAACTTCCAGGGCGGGGTGGGGGGATACAGAGCACCATGGGGGTTTTAGGGACAGCCACGGAGAAACCTGGGGTTACCCAGCCAGCCTGCACATGTCTCTGATCTGCATCCATTTATAGTTCTGAGCCCTTGCACAGAGCTCTTGGGAGAGAGGAGGACAAATCAGAAAACCAAGTCCCTCTGCGGCATGCGTTGAATCGTGAAAAACAGAACAAAATGTGAAAATCAGCGGTCCCGTCAGGAAACCACAGACGGCAATAACTTTAGCTACAATATCGTCCCTCCGGTGTCTTTCCTGCCTGCCTCAAGGAAAGGCTTCCAACAAATTAATATCTTTTAAAAAAGAAAATAAAGCTTTTAAAAACTCACAGCACCAGTCATTGCAATTTACATAATCATTTCCTCAAGTGCCCCAAAGGAGAGGTTTCACTGGGGTCAGAATGTTGAACTCCCGTGTCAAAAAGAAGAAGCAGCTGGTGCCTCCGGGCCCTTCTCCCCTTGGCATGGCGGCCTCTGGCCTCTGGCTGAACTTCAGCTCTCAACTCTGCTTACGGACGCCGCTCTGCCGCCCCAGCCTTCCTTCCTGCCCTCCCTCCTGCGCCCCCTTCACCTGTGGGAGTCCAAGCCGGCGGCCTTGCCCATCGGGGATGCGGAGGGCAGGGGTAAGGTCCACAGACGTGGTGAGGAGCTGCCTGGGAAGAAAGAGGACAACGTCCATTGGAAAAAACACAGAGACGATCAATAATGTGCATCATTTTTTCCCCGCCTTTTCGTTCTTCTGGCCCAGAAAACCTGTGGTGGAAACAATTCCTCACCTTCCACAGACGGCAGCCACATCTCCCCACGCAAAACAGCAACCGACAGGCAGAAGTTGCCAGAAAAATGTAACCCACTTAACGCAGCTAAAAGTTGCCTTCAATTCAGAAAAATAAAACCACTTTGGATCCTACCCACGTGGACGCCTTTCGTAACGTCTCACGTCGGTGTTTCTGAATGCCTTGGACTCGAGTTGAAGAAACGGGAGACACCCCGCTCTGAAGCCCGCACTTACCCCGTGGGGGGCGCTTGGCGAGCAGGAAGCCTGTTTCTCCACTGACCGTGGGACCGAGTTTGGCTTTTCCTTTTAATGAAAGTGAACACACTCACACACACCACTTCTTTTCTAACCACCCTTTCTCTAGGGGATATCTTATCGAGGTAGAAAAATAAGTTTCCAAATGAAAACTGTGCATTGCCATTTAGAAAGGGAAAGAATCCCACAAGTTCTGAGAGCATAGAGTAACGTAGCTTATATCTAGCTTCATTGTATCCAAATTAAACTCTTCAACAGTTCTAGGCAGTTTAAAGCAGGGCCCAGACACACACACACACACACACACACACACACACACACACAGCGATGAGGACAGAGACGTGCCCTGGAGCACTTTGCCCAAGGTCCCAGTGGAAGCTTGAAATGACAGAAGAAAGGAAGAGAAACCCTCTTCTCCTAAAAGGCCTGACTGTGCTGTGATTACAGAGGCCCCACCCCCTTGCAGCGTGTGGTCCCTCCTTCCTCCCCTTCCATCTCCCACACGAGACAGGTGTGGGGGGCACCTGCCCACCTGTGTGCGGAGCCAACCACCCAAGTGGAGGGATGGTCTTTTCACTGAGGGGCCCTTTCCACCCAGCCACGTGGGCGCACACCGTGTTCTTGCTTCTGCTACCATTTGGCAGAGACCTTTCTGAATGGTGCTGCTCAGAGAGAAAAGCCAGAATTCAGGGAGCACACACAGGTGGACAGCCCTGGGGGTCCCCACCAGCCAGGCCCAGTGCTCCTGCCCTTGGCCTTCCGGGGAACCTGGGCAGTCGTGCGATTCCCCAGCCGAGTGTCGGGGGCTGACCGGCTTGTAAAATGGGTCACCTAGAGCAGGGGATGGGGGCACGCACACACTTCTGGGTGGTGAGCAAGGGCTGGAGACAGGGGTGGAGGGGTGTGAGACAGATCCTGGAGACCGCCTCCCCCCAAAGCAGGATGGGGTTTACTATGTGCCCTTTATCTTCTCCTCGGGCCGATCCTTGGAGGACTGGAGGACCAGATCAAGCCTCCAGTGAGCCATGAGGTCTCGGGAGTTAACCTGCCCGGGCCTCAGTTTCCTCACTGGCCAAGGGGGTGGTGACCTGGTGCTGCCTATGCCATTCTTTCTAAAAAAATTGTTTATAAAGATTTTATTTATTTACTTCTTAGAAGAGAGGGGAAGGGAAGGAGAGAGAAGGGGAGAGAAACATCAGTGTGTGAGACATACATTGATTGGTTTCCTCTCACATGCCCCCAACCGGGGGAACAGGCCCACAACCCAGGCATGTGCCCTGACTGGGAATCGAACCTGTGACCTTTTGGTTCATAGGCTGGCACTCAGTCCACTGAGCCACACCAGCCAGGGTCCCATGCAGTTCTGATGGCCCCCCTTGGCCATCTGCGAGCTCGGTGACAGGGAGGCAATGCCTCCGTCCAGCACTCCTACCCGGAAATGAAGGAACAAATACTTCCGACTGGCACCCCTGGGAGCGGGAAGGCTGCCGCAGCTGATGCTTGTAAAGCCACAGCCCGTGCCAGGCGCACAGCAAAGCCCAACGTCGAACAAGTGCACGTGTGCTTCCGTTTTTGAAAATAGTACCTTTAAAAAGAGGGGGCAGAGGGGGCTCAACCCGCTGGCTGGGTGACACGCAAGCATCCCTCCTGAGAGGGTCCCTCTCGTACTTAGGAGACACGTCAACATAGCACCCCTCCCCCCGCCAATGCCGGTTGTCTGCTGGTCAAGGTCGCCAGACTGGATGGGGGTGGGGGGGATGGTCAGAGGGCCAAGAAAATGCCCACGGGCTCAGCCACCCTTTCTGCAGGGAGACCTCAAAATTTCAAGTCTCGGGTATCAGGGAAACAGCAACTTTTCAAGAGGCCTCTCAGAAGCTGTTAGGGAAGTGGCGGTGTGCTGGAGCTCACGAGTAGCCAGCAGGCCCTTCGCGTCCTGGAGACGGCATGGGGCACAGACCCCAGAATCGAGGGCCTACACGTGGTGGAGACACGTGGTGGAGGGCCCGGGAGGGAGGCCTCCACCCAGGGGCGCTGACATCCTGGGGCGACATCGAAGGAGGAGCTCTAACCTAACACAGGGCAGCCCTCCTCCTTCTCCGGTCTCGGCCTCGCTACCTGGATAGGGTGGGCGGGGCACGCGGCCGTGAGGATATTTCACCTTCGCTTCCCAGAGGTAACCCAGTCGTCTTTCCAGATATCATATCTGGGCTCGTACAGTCTTGTTAGTTAGTCATTCAAGGGCTGATGCGGGCAAAGGCTCGGGAATTTCAAAGCTGACTTGTGTGGGTAGAGCCCCGGCGTCAGCACTGGCTAAGACAGGTGAGCGTCTCCCAGACCTGCTGCTCCCGCCTGATGCCCACGGAGGCGGGCCTGCCCGCGAGGTCACACTTCCAGTTCTTGCTTCCTGGGGCGCACACTCGGTCTGCATCCATCAGGCTTGCCCTTGCTGTCTCTTCACTCGGGCACCTCTCACCCCCTCCTCCGTCTCTCTCTGTCTGCAGGACTCCCTACTTCCCGCAGACACCATTCTTGATAATTATAGTTTATTGATCTCCTGGTGTTTGCTGCCCCCGGCCCGCAGTCTTCATCTCAGTCTGGGCACCTCCTCGTCCATCACAGCCTGCAAAGTGCTCCGGGCCCCAGACCGGAGAGAGAGAGAGAGAGCGCTGCTGCTGGACCAAGGCCAGGGACTCTCTCAGAGGTGGGTGTGCCCCCCAACCCCTCGACAGCCCTCCACCGAGGCGGGGCCTGGGGGCGTCCTCAGGAGCACCGTTGAAATAATAATCATACCAGTAAACACGGACGGACACTTACCACATGCCAGGCGGGTTGGGAGTGCCATTCACGGGCCCTGGCTCCACTTCCTCTCGAATCCCTCCTGTTCATCGCTGCACACAAGGCCCAGAGAGGTACAGCGCTCTCCTGAAGCCACACAGCTGTTAAGTGGCACAGTCAGGACCTGAGCCCCAAGCCCACACATGCTGATCCCCCCGTACCCCCCAAAAGGAGCAGGAACATGGGTGTGGGAGAAGCAGATGGCGTGGGGGAAAGGGAAAGCACCCCGAGATTCTGCTTAAAAAGAAATGCCCCCTGAGACTGGCGTGACTGGCAGATTCCCCGCCCACTGCCACCCAGAGAGACAGGGTCTCAGGCCAGCTTGCGTCCACAGCTGCGGCTGGAGACGACCTGGCCCCCCGGCTGTTTACTTCTGAGCCATAAACAGGAAGGCTGTAAAAGGGGCCCCTTTTGGTCAGCCACTCAGGGGCTTCCCTCCTCCCCCCCTTCCCTTCCCTCCTCCCCTAGCTCCTGTCCCCAGGCAGAGGCAGGGTTTCCTCTAGAAGGCTGGCACCTCCCAAGGGCCTTTGTCCCTGGGCCTTAAAGTGACCCCCGCCCCCGCCCAGGCCTGGGAATCCCAACAGTGAAAGGCTCTCCGAGTGGAGAACAGAGGGAGAGCCAGCACCCACCCTGAAGAGCCCGAGGACACTCGGTCACAGGGACAGACAATGACATCCCCAGGTCTCCACTGGACCACCTAATTTTTTTTTTTTTTTAACCAATGCCTAAGTAGAAATGAAACGTTTCCTGGTAAGAGAAAACTACGATTGTAAAAGAAACCTATCAAGAAACAAACGAGGGTATTGCGAGGTGGAGAAGCCGCAAGTTAGACCGCCTGTCTCCAAGAATTTTCTCTAGTACATTCTTTCCCAAGAGATTCTAGAAAAAGGAAGGAAAAAAAAAAAAAAAAAGATTCCACAACCAGGAGTGGTTATGGCCTGTGAAAGGCCCCGGGAAGCCCTGCAGTAAAGGGCCCCCGTTTCCTCGGGCACCTCGATTCCCCGAACGCCCCGCCTGCAGGCGTCTACTTCCCCAGGCGCCCTGCGCCCTCTCCACGCTCTGGGAATGTCTGCATGACGCAGGAGGTCCAATTTTCCAGACGCTAGCTAGCCTCACCTGTGACTTTCTTTGTCAAAACCTTAGAGTTCAGAGTCATAACCTTCTCCACGGCTCTGGCCCTCCAAGGACAAGCTCAGCCCCACGGACTCACGGCCCAAGGGGAGCCCAGGCAAATGGAGACGGCATGGCCTCATCCGAGAGCCCAGGCAGAGCTCCAGCCTCCAGGAAGCCCTGCCCCGTGACAGCCCCTTCTCTCAGCTCGGTGGCACTCAGCTGCATCCTGCTCAAACCCGCCCGTCCCGGGGGAAGGCCATCCGCTGGAGCTGAGTGGCTGCCTGGAGGTGGGACATGTGTCTCGTTTACTAAAGGTCCTCACCGTTCTGCCACGTTGCTGGGGACCTGGGACACACAGTCCCGTAGCCCAGGCCTACCCCAAAAGAGGCGTGAGGTCGTGGGTGAGTTCCCAAAGATCCCTGTGCCTCAACTTTTCATCTGGAAAATGGGGACCATAGTAGCACCCCCCTGTGTCAGTTGGGTTAAAAAACTCTGTGGTTTAAAAAAAAATCTGCAAGATCTTAGCAAATGAATAGAACAAAAGCTTATTTCACACCCACACTCCGTGTTTACGGGGGGGGGGGGGGGGGACAGGGGGGGGGGGGAGGGGGTGCTGTGATCGCCGTAGTGCTTCAGAGTCTCGGGGGAAAGGAGGCTCCAGGGACTGCGAACGCCGGGGTGGGGAGGAGAATGGGAGGCACACGCTGACCCTCGAAACTTCCTCTCGGAGGGGACACCGCGAAGTTTATTCACATCCCATTGGCTATGGCAAGTCACGTGGCCTTGCCTAACTTCATAGAGGACAGGAACAGGCAAGGAGAAAGAGGGAAACTGAGGCAGATTTACTGCAAGCCTGCCGAGCCCCTCTCTTCCTTGGGTGTTTTCTGTCCAAGGCGCTGACCTAACTGCCTATTTCCAACTTTGTACTTCTTTCCATTAAGAGGTATCCCCCCTCACCCCACTTCATACAAAACCTGGATCCGTCTCTGCCAAAAACATGTGTTAGTGCCCTGGTGACTTCCCACAACCCCACGGGCGTGCTGTTGGGAGTCCGAGAGTTAACTCCGGGCACTTCCAAGACGGTGTCCAGCCCGGGGCCTGCATTCCGTCGGTGCCGGACTCCATTGTCATCGGGCAGCAGTAAACACGCAGCCCTGACTCATGCAGAGCACAGAGCAATGACACGCACCCTGCACTTGCTCAGTAAGTGACTCTGGTTCATCAGGAAGGGATCCCGAACCAACGAGGAGAACGGCCATGATAAGACAGCTAGGTGTGGTGTGCTGTGTGTGCGCGCACACGCACGCATGTGTGTTGTTCGGGGGGACCCTTCAATGGAAAGTCAAGGCAACTGTGACCTTGAAGAAGTCCATGTTCCGAACCTTAGTCTCCACTTGTGTCCAGGGAAGGTGGTTCTAGATGATGCCCTGCTCCATGATGCTAGGTCAGGGCCCCTAGATGATGCCCTGCTCCATGATGCTAGGTCAGGGCCCCGAGATGATGCCCTGCTCCATGATGCTAGGTCAGGGCCCTGAGATGATGCCCTGCTCCATGATGCTAGGTCAGGGCCCCTAGATGATGCCCTGCTCCATGATGCTAGGTCAGGGTCCCTAGATGATGCTCTGCTCCATGATGCTAGGTCAGGGTCCCTTTAAGGTTTGCGGGTACACACGCACAGGGAGGGATGCTAATTGTGGTAAAGAAAGCTGGTGAACTACACCTGCAGCCCGACCTCAGCAAACCACCCACCTGGGAGGTCAGCCTGCAGACCCTGAGCCTCTTGATGTCACAGGGCTGTGCATCTTTGCCCTGTGTGCATCACTCAGATCAAGCTTCCTAGCACCCACGTCCTGCGGCTGCCCGGCACCCTGCCCCCACACATTGTCACTGACGCCAAGCTCTTCTGGTCACAGACCAGAGGGGCAAGAAAGGACCCCTCTGAGGAAGCAGCTGGACCCTTCCCCCGATGCGTCCTCCTCTGGAATTTTCACATCCTCCTTTGCAAGCTCCCAGTGGCAAAGTCACCAAATGCTCACATTTCTCCTATTTGATAGCGAGAGAAAGTGAAGACCGGGCCCTCCAACCAAGCCACAAAAAGAGCCCTGTCCAAGTCACCCGGCCTCCTTTTTACCGGCTGAGTGTCCTGGGCAAGTCCCTCCATCTCCCCGAGTCTGTCTCCTCACCTGTAACAACGGAGACGCCTGCCCCGCCGTACCTGAGCCGTGCTGGTCTGCCCCCACGGATGGAAGTGTTTTGTTACATGTAAAACACCTTATAAACGTAATGGGCAGGGGAGAGAGCACCACAATCAATCCAGCACCATTTTGCTTTTTATTGCTGTATAATGAATTACCACAAATTTTGTGGCTTAATACAACACCCATTCATTATCTCACTGTTCTGCGCGTCCGAAGTCGGCTGGCTCACCTGGTTCTCTACGTGGAATCTCACAAGGCCAAACTCAAGGTGTCGGCCAGCGGGGTCCTTCTCTGGGGGCTTCTGGGCAGAATCTGCCTGCAGGGTCCTTCAGGTTGTTTTGGGGTTGTCAGCCAGGGCTGCTCTCTGCTTCTCCGGGCCACTCCCCTTCCTTCTCATGTGGTCCTTTCCACCTTGAAAAGCAGTGAGGGAACATCAAATCCTTCTCACTCTTTCCGTCCAGGGCTCCACTGATCGGACCGGGCTCACCTGGATTCTCTCGGCATCACAGGGGTGAACTCACTCAGCTTCGCATCTGCGACATCCCTGCCCAGCGGTGCCCGCACCAGGGTTTGAGTGAATAACCAGCAGGAAACCTTGGACAGGGGGGAGCATTTCCAGAATTCTGCCTATGGCATCGTGATTCTGAAACCTCGTTGTGCAGGGGTAAGGTGAGGACAGACTTCCTTCCAACAGGAATTCGAAGCCTGTGAGTTGGGGGAAATGTCGAGGCGAACGGAGCGAGACCAGCTTCGCTGGCTCGCTGTCCCCTCCAGGGCATGCCCGAGCCATCACGATGCCACCGCGGCTCTGCCAGGCGCACCTTTACCAAACTTAGACCCCTGGCACCCTTCTATGTCAGAATACCTGTTACTGTTCCTCATAAGACAGCTTGAAATAGAATTTTCAAAAATTTTAAAGGGATTGCAGCTATGTGTATAGGCAAGGACCCGGGAGGGTCTCCAACGTGGGCAAAAGTAGGTTTACCACTGCTCATACGAAAAATAATACAATCCCTAATAAATACTAACACAAGAATAAAATCTGTGTTTCACATACTCACAACTTTTGCCCCACCCTGCATAGAAAAATGCCTTGTTTATCATTAATCCTCAGTTTGTTTAGAGAATTGTGACCTGATAGTTCTCAGCTGACCTCCAAGGCACAGCCCTGAATGACCAGTGCCCAGAAGGAGTTAACTCTTTGTGGTCATCCAAGGGGCCCCTCCCTCCAGGGGTGGGGTCTCTGGCCTGGCACCAATGAGGACAACCCAAGGTGCCCGCCGTTTGCACAGTTAACAGTGCTCACCACCTCCGAGGCCCCCTGCTGCAGAACTGTTGGCCTTCGGTTAAGTAAGTAAGGAAAGCTGGAGTGAGGCCCGCCCCTACCAGGGCCAAAGCGGGAACACTGGGCCTAGTAGTCTGCTGAAACTAGCATCCATTCATCGTGCCTCTGCTCTGGGCTCCTCTGACCACAGCCCAGAGCCGAGAGGACTGCCCCTTCTTGGAAGGTGTGCCACCAGTAAGCCACCTGTCCCCTGCTGCCCTCCCCGCACGCCCCCCCTAGGGCAGGCCTGCCACCCGCCTCAGCTCAGGCTGGACCTGTGGCCCCTCTGATTCCACCGGGTGCATTTGGAACAAAATTAAAAAATTGGTGCAAGGTTTACATGATCTCCCTCGACATTAATTCCAAAGCAATTTTTTGTTTTTGGCCCCTTCCGCCGAGACTCTCTGGTTGATTTCAAACCGTGCTCTGTTTCCCCTCTAAGGTCCCCTGGCCATCTTCGGGGCAAACAACAAGTATGTTCTGGGCGCTCTAATAAATTGCAACTTCAGATGGAAGATTGCTCTTGCTGGAGGCGAGTGATTAAACATTTTAATAGTGCAGCAAACTTATCAACAGACTCACCAAAAAAAAAAAAAAAGGAAGCAATTTTGTTCTCTCAGCTTGTTTCGGAGCATTTTACTGCTGGGGTCAAATGTCTGTCAAAGATTTTTGAGGCCCAAACTTGGCTTTGAACAACCTCAGAAGGTTTCTGTAATGCACACCGTATCGTGCCTTGTACACAGCCCGGGGTTTTAGCTTGCACGTGTCTAACTACCCCGTTCGATATCGCCATGGCGCCTGAGAGCTTTTTAACATAGATATTAAATATGTCCGTATCATCGCTCCAGCGAGAGCAGGGGCTGCGCCTTTTCCTCTGGGGTCCTCCAAGCTATTTGCTGCTGACATGCACTATTAAAACTAACCCTACCCCAAGGAACTAGTCATTTTACACGGTATTAGGACTAATGTTATCATTTAAGTAGCTGTGGAGATTTGCCAACCTCCGAGGCCCCAGATAACGACAGAAACGGGATCCTGGGAGATAATCTTCCGCGCGGAAACGACTTTCGTCGTCTGTAATAAGCTTCGTTTAGATGCTTATTTAAGAAATGCTGTTGAACGCATATCGGTGCGGTAGACAGAATAAAAACCATCCGTGCCACCAGGATAAGATAAAAAGGATCAGATTCACGTCTGGGGCTTGGAACCGCACTGGGGCGAAACAGCCCGGAAGCCACGTGGGGAAGGGGCGTGCGGGGAAGGGGCAGGAAGATCCACTTCGGTTCCCCTGCCTTCCTTCTACGGAGGTGTCAGGCCCTGGCTTATACACGTGTAAGCCATCCGCGCAATAACCTTATAAAGGGCGTCTTATTTTATCCCCATTTTACAGATGCGGCCAACTGAGGTTGCAGCAGGTTTTCCTCAACCAAAGCTCAAACTCGGCCGCTGCTGCGATAGGGCAGAACCGGGATGGAGGCGCGGCTCTGAGGCCACAGCCCGCCTGCGCCGCTCAGGCCTTGTCAGGTGCTGTCCCTGCTGTCGGCAGAGGGGCCAGGACTCTGCCAGCGGTCACTGCTCCACCCAGAGGGCGGAGAAATGGGTCTACAGAGTGATTCGGCATCTATTCACCCACCGGCTCGGGAAACCGGGAGATAGTTCTTCAGCATCTGCAATGCACTAGGCACCGTGGCCGGCACAGGTGCCCAGAAATGAGAAAGGCTAGGTCCCAGCCGCTACAGCAAAGTCGGGCGCCCGGGGCCCCCGGGGGCCCCCGATGGTTCGGTCAGATTGGACACCCACGCTGAACGCCAGCACAGCTTGCTCAGAGTCAGTGCCCCGTGCAGGACCCCTCACAGTTGCGTGGCCCCCTCTGGCAGGCTGCCTGGGAGCAAGGACCGCTTCACCCCTATCAGACCCTGGGTTTCACACACAGACGGGCCCCGCCCCATCAGGGCTTGGGCTCCCAAAGGATGCAGAGGCCACTATTCCACATCCAAAACCAGCATCTGCTGTTCACCGTGACACAGCGCCGGGACACCCAGCCACTGCCTGCTCGATTTCCCACCCAGACCCGGAAAGTAGGCTTCACTCCCCGGTGTACAGGCGGGGAAGCTGAGGGTCCGAGAGGTACAGCGATTTGCCTGAGGTCGTGTGGACAGAGCCATATGGCGAAGCGAGGAACTAGGCCTGATCCTGGACTCTCTCCACCCTCCCACGGACCCGTCACACAGGGTCACGGTAGCCTGCTAGGCCCTGGGAGGGGGGTGCTGTTGTTATGCCCGTTTTAGGGTGAGGAGCCCCAGGCACAGAGAGGTAAGTCATTTGCCCAAGGTCACACCACCAGGAAAGGGCAACCAAAACCCAAGCCTTCTGACTCCCGACATCAAACTTCTGGTCCCTCCTTGCAGGGTGGTTCTCTTTGGGAGAATAAAGGGAAAAGCAAACAAAAAGACCTGGTCTTCACTCGATTTGTCAGGTCATGTGCTCTCAGTCCAGGGACCCTGAGTGTCGGTTCCCTTCTTGTCCCTCTTTTCCTCACGTGCCTCTCAGAGGCTGGGACCCTGCAGCCTCGTAAGATGGGAGCTCCTGGAAGAGCCTCTTCAGGAAATTACAGGGATCACTTTTTAATATTTTAAAAAGGAGAATAAGTTGCATGAGGGCCCCGGCAGCGTCGGGAAGAAGAGGGCATGGCGAGACGGCACCGGAGCCGGTTCTGGAGACGACCGTGTGGGGGCCCCTGGTTCAGCCACACAGCTGGTCTGAAGGGACTTGGCAAAGCCGAGCCCTGTCTCACGGCCAGTCATTCCTACCTGCTGCATTTGCATATACATATGATATCTGTTATCCTAATTATATCTATTTCCCCAGGTACAGACAGACGTACCCGAGCCGGGGTGCCCATTAGCGGATCCCACGGGCCTCCGCAGCTGTGTTTTGACTCACAGAAAAGGTTCTTGGGCGTCGGAGAGCTGAAATCACCTTGTAGGCTGTGACAAGTGCAGCCGAGCGTCTCGCGCGTGAAAATCGGAGGTTTCTCCCAGGAAGGAGTGAGAACGACCGCAGCGGATTCCCAGGAGAGTAACCTTTCACGGTCTCACCTCTAAAAGCCCAGCCACACCGAAGGCCTGCCGTCCATCCAGGAGCGTGGCACCCAGAACAGCATGGCGTATTTTATGTAATAGTCCAAACCGCTGCGATGCTCGATGAAAGTAAGAGTCACTTAGCAGGGGGAGCTTCGGGTACCAGAATTCTGAGAGCAAATCCAGCTCTGCCCATTGACGCCTGCGAGAGACTCGGGAATTCACCCTCCCCTCTGAGCATCCGTTAACCAACCTGTCCAGTGGGGTCAGGAGCGACACCGCGGTGGTTCTTTGCCAGTTGGGGCCATCTAGAACCCAGCCACCCCTGTTCAAAACTCCTTTCGGAGGTGCCCCCATGGCGTCCACTTTTGAAAAATAGAGACGGCGTGGCATTACTGATGCTTAACAGATAAGATCTTTTTTTTTTTTTTCCTGCCACAGGGTAGGTCTTGACATAAACTCAGCAAATCCCAGTTGAGTGACTCTTGGGTGTGGAGAGGCCCAGACGTGACCAGGATCGGAGCAGTAGAGGTGGCCCGCGGAACAGCTCCCCTGCCGCCTGGCCCTCTGGGGTTCGCAGGGTCCCTGCCCCTGCTCACCGCCTTGTGCTCCAGCCTTCCAACCATGACCATGGGGCCAAATATCCTCCAGAGTCGCAAGAGTTATCAGTTGTATCGGAAGCCCTCGATGTCTTTCCAATAAACTGCCCCCTTCTTGAACAGCAAGATGGCTTGGGCTGCTTGCAGCCAAGAAGGCCGCTGGATGAAAGGGCCTCCTTTGTCAGGCTGCTGGGAAGCTTCACTAAAATCGCTCTTGTCAAGCTCGGCCCTGAACGCCTGGCTCAGTACACGTCAGCTCTTGAGATGATTGCAGACTCAGATGGCCCCCATAAAGGAGGATCTGAGTTAAACACAAGGTTTTAATTGGCCCAAAAGGGGTGCACGGAATCCCAGTGGCCGAACTGGCAGCCGTGCCCTCCGCACCGACGCCGGCTGCTCAGGGTCTCGAGTCTCCCACTCGCCTCGCTCACCGTGAACCGGCATCTGGGGACGAACACGCGGAATGAAGTCACAGACCACCCGGCAGTTGCGCCCAGCACGCCAGAATGTTGAGTGAGAACCTCGGCGACAAGTTCTGCGTCTGAAGCATGCTTTGCTAGACCCCACGTGAGAGTCGCTTTGTCGTCTCAGGAGACAAGCCGGTGGGCAGGGGGAGGGAGACAGAGTGGTGCAGGGACAAGGGCTCAAGGGCAGGGGTCCAAGAGCAGCCCCGGAGTTCGACACGTCCCCACGGCATGCTGCCCGGCCTCTCCACCAGCGAGCTCCCTTCAGAGCGGTGGAACCCGTCTCCTACAGGGCAGCTGCGAGGCACAGAGTGAGGCCTGTGGCTTCCAGACACCAGCTGATCCCTGCCATCAGCATCATCAACAGCATCCTGTTCTTCTTCCAAGCTTCTACGGAGCCATTACCAACCCCAGAGAGGGGCCCCATGTTGGGCACACAGGAGTCCACGTCACCCTGACAACCTCGTCAGGCCAGGCACCATTGCTGCCGTGAATCCGCTGATGCTCAGAGGGCCTGAGTGACTTTGCCCAAGGTCGTGAAGCTCCCGAGAGAGGGGTCTGCCACCCCCCGCCAGGGGTGGCCGGGTGCCGGACCGCTCGGTGCCACCCCAGCCCGCCGGCGCGGGGAAGCTCTCCCCACGCACGCACATCCGCACATCCCAACTCTCATTCCAGCCTGCCTTATTCCCACCAGACCTTGCTCTGCAGCTCAGAACAGCCACGGAACAGAATTTTTGCTAAAGTGCCTTTATGTTTTTATTTGGAAGATGGGTTTTATGCCCCAGTTGGGGCTGGTGGCGGATCCCGCCTCTTCTACATTATAAACCCTAATGTACACGCCATAAAGATGTCCCTTCGATGCTTATGGGAATATATTGATCCCAGCCATTTAACCCCCCCACGCAAAGTCAGAGGGCTGGATACACTCTCTTCTGCAAGCCCGGCCTGCTGGCTTTGGGCTTATAAATCTCCCCTCACACCCCAGTGCTTGGGGAAGTGGGAGGTGGGGGGAGGCTAAGGAAGGGGTTATTTATGAATGGGACTCTCAGGAGTTCCGCCCCTGATTAATTGCTTTCAGTCCTGTTTAATGGAGGTCCAACGCGTCCATGGTGGGAAAAATGAATCATACCCACGCCACTGCCCCGAGGATAAAACATAGCAGGAGACACACGTCTTTCTGAAGGGTCACTGGGCTGTCCCTCTGGGACCAGCATGGTGATTGATGGGAAGGGGAGCAGGAGTGACGACTGTTAGGTGCATGGTCTCCCCCGGGGGTGGCCCCAGCCCCCGATATCCCACTGCCGGGCCCCGGCTTCTCTGTTGCTCTTCTCTCGCTCCGGGTGGGTGGGAGCACAGCCGAATGATACCACGCGTTAACGGAAGTGCCAGCAGGACGGCCATTTCTCAGGCTGGACACGCGTGGCACCTGCCGCCTGCAGTACAAGGCAGCCACGGACGGAATCGAGGCTCATCCCCTCGCAGGCCTGTGTGCCGGCTGCCCCCTCTGATAAATATCCCCGCAGGAACCTGCAGCACAGAAACCGCGGCCAGGAGGCAACCCGCCCGCCCACTTCCCCATCGACATTGCCTTGCTGTTGCACCGATGTCCCAGGCTCGCTGGTGCTGGCCAGGCCGCCGCCCGGGGCCTGCACATTTGACCCCTGCGTGACGAGCAGAGAGCGAGAGTGACTGTCAGGGGGGTGCTGGCTCCTGGGCAGGTGTGCCAGGGACCCTCCTGCTGTCCGAATTAAATTCCTCAGGGTGGGGGGAGCGCACCTCATTAGCCTTCCTCCCTTTTTTGGAGGGAAAGGCAGGATTCTGCCTAACTAGCTGCCTAACTTGCTTTCTTCTTCTCCCTTTGAAAGAAAAAATCAAAACAAACAAAGAAACGAACAAGTTTGGATGTGGCCACTACCACGGGGCTGGGCATTGCGCCTCCTCATCCTGGGCAGGGTCCTGACCTCCGTCCGAACAAGGTGGGCAGCAGCCACAGAGCCTTAGGGGCTAGTTCTGAAGTAGTCGGCGCAGGCAAGGCCTGCTGGGGCCCTTCTCCCCCTTGCCCCTTACACAGAGTGCAGGGAAAACAAATCGCCCCACCCACAACACCTTTGCCTCGGAGGGCAGAGGGCAGGGTGTGGGAACCGCGGGGCGGCTCTCACTGGCGGCATTTTGAATCCATAGCATGAAGAGGCTCTGAGCCTTAAAAGTTGGGGGAATAACCCGATGAGATTCTTCCACTCCAATGTCAGGTTAGAGCTCGACAGAATATTCACAGGTAAAAGGGGGGAAGGTGTTCTCTAAAGGAGAGCCACTCACACCGGGCTTTCCCAGCCTCAGCTGGGATGACAGTGACATTTGGGGCCCTGCATTTGTTGTGGGGGGCTGTCCTGCATGTCATAGGATGTTTATCGGCCCCTGCGGTCTCTGCCCACTAGATGCCAATAGCAGCCCCCAGCCATGCCAACAAAAATGTCTCCAGATGTTGCCAAATGTCCCCAAGGTTGGAAACTTCCCCCAGGAGGAAACTACTCTTCCAAGCAAAGGTACAGAGGCTGGAATGAGCCTGGTATGTCCAGGATCTAGAGACAGGCAACCAGAACTGAGACAGTGAACACCCACATCATCAAGTTGCCAAGGGAACTAAAAGATGTGAGAGGCTTTCATAACAATCATCACCACCATCATCATCAGCATCATCTCTGTCCTCACCATCACCAGCTACCTCTTCTGAAGTGACTGTCACGTGCTCAGCTTGTGCGGAGCGTTCACCCCACACCCTGCGTAACAAGTGTCAGCAGTTATTAATGCTCGCGCCACGCGCTGGGGACTCAGAGGAACTGGCGGCCAGAGCCATCATTTTCACCGAACGTGGTAAACATGAGGTGCCACGGCCAGGCAGCCGGAGCATCGGCATGAGGACAAAGAGCGTGTGCTTCGCGCCCCTTCACAGGTGCTGCGTCAGATGGGGGCATTTCTGGGCCTGAGATGAGCTGGGGAGCTGAGTCCCGCTCTTTTTGGAAGATCACTGGCCTAGGTGACTCCCCACCCCCTCACCTCACTCCCACCTGGCAAGAACCCCTCACTACACGAATCATGGTCCCTGGCCAGCGGTGTCCGTGTCACCCAGATGCTCGGTACACATTCAGAGTCGTGGACCCGAGCCCTGACCTTCTGGTTCAGAACCTGCGTTCCAGCCAGACTCCGGGTTATTGCTGAGCATGCCCGGCACCGAGATGCCGCAAGCGTCTGGCCGCACCCAGAGCGGGCACAGAGCCCCCGCAACAGCCCTTCCCTCACTGGGATCGCTCATTCCGCAGATGCATCCTGAACGCCGCCTGTTTGTCCTGCCCGTGCGGTGGTGACAGTCTGGCGGCCCCTCACCGCCCTCCAGACAGGCAACCACCCAGATGAAGGAAAACAAAGACTTGGGGGGAAAATCCGCCTAATAACCCGCGTGAGGGTTTTAACTCGGATGCCCGTTTTCTAAGTCCTGGCTCTCTCTGCTTCTCCCCTTGTCATCAGTTTTCACTTGTTGACCACACCATCGCGGCCAAAGAAAGGAGGAGAGGCTTCTGCCTGTGCCAAGCCCTGAGTCCTACCGAAGGCAAGATTGGGGGCTGGAGGCGGGGACCGCTCAGACCAGCTGCTGGCTTCGGTCGTGGCCTCATCCAGCATCGGAGACAGCTGCGCTCACTGGGGTGGGTTCCCTTCGCTCGGGACCCTCCGTCGGTGGCATCAGCTCCGCATCCAAGGCGTTGAAAGGCAACGCGTAAAAAAACACAACGCAGCCACAGCTCCCGAGATTTTAGTGAATCTCCACCTTCAACTACATCTTTTTATCACTTTCAATCAAAAAGAAGGGCCACATTAGGTCCAAAGGCCTACTCCGAGACTCTTCCTCCTCTGGACTTCCTGAAACTTGAAAACGTTTTTATTGTCATTTAGTTCCATTTCCTTGTGTTTTGTTTTCTCAGAAAGATGCCATGACACCTGGTTTGAGGCATCCAGCAGCTCCAGAGCTCTGTGATGCCAGAGAAATGACCCGAGGGCCTCAGTCGTCTCATCCGTAAAATGGAAACGTGGATGTGTTTCACAGAGTGCCCGGGAGGAATTCACGGCGCTGATGTGCACACCGTGCTCAGCCCCAAGCCCGAGTCTTGGCAAGTGTCCAACAGTGGGCGCCTACCTTCCCCTTCCCTGTTGTCTGAGAACATGCCAGGGGGGGCTGCTGAGGGCAGACGGTGCCTGCTGAGCCTCCTTCAGGATGCTCTGGCACATCAGCTTCAGCTGCTGGGAGTACAAAGGCAGAGCGCCCCACTCATCAAATGCAGAGGACAGAGCCCAGCAGAAGGGCTGAGGCTGTCCTAGGAGCCTGAAATCAAGCTCCCCGACACCTTCGGCGTGTGTTCTGTGGGCCTTTTTGAGGTTCAGGGAAATAGGGAGACAGCTGTGAAAGTCTCCAAAGGGAGATGCAGCTGTGAGAGCCTATAGGGACAGTTGACAATCTTCTCCTTGGCCCAGCTCGGCAAACTCCCCACTACGTGAGCCTTAGAGCATTCCTGAGACAAAAGGTGCAAAGGTCAGACATCCATTTCCCAGGCTCCCTTGCAGCTATAAAGCAGCCTCCAAACACTCTCCAGCAAGACTTTGACTCAGGGGACCAGAGCCCTTAAAGAATCCACATCACCACAAGAATCAATAGTTCATTCCTCCTTATGGCTGAGTAGTATTCCGTTGTAAGGATAGTCCACAATGTGTTTTATCCCATCAAGTGGAAAAACCAATGTTCTAAAAAGGAAAATAGCCCTGGTGGGGGTGGCTCCCTGGTGGAGCGTCGTCCCATTCACCAAAAGGTTGTGGGTTCAATCCCAGGTCAGGGCACATGCCTAGGTTGGATTTCTGGTCGGGGCATGTACAGAAGGCAACCAATCGATGCTTCCCTCTCACATTGGTGTCTTTCTCTCTCTCTTTATCTCCCTCTCTCTCTAAAATCGATAAACATATTCTCGGGGTGAGGATTAAAATAAAAACCAGGAAAATTCCCCTGAAAGTACACTAACAACGTGGGGAGGAACTGGTCGGGGAGAGAAAAACAGAGCAAACCTCTTCAAACCTGTTCCCTCCTCAGACCTTGGCGTGTGCTCTCTCCTCGGCCTGAATGTTCACACTCCCGGACCTGGGCGCGGCTGACACCTTCTCATCATCCCCATCTCAGAAGTCACTGCCTCAGAGACCTTCCCTCATCCCAAAACACTCCTCCCTGCACCCCCACCCAAGCTGCACCCTGTCGGTCCCCTCTAAAGCACTCACCGTTCCCTGGGTTTATTGAATTTTTTGTTATGTCTGTCCCCTTCATCAGAAGAACAAGGACCTCATCTGTCCCATTAACTGCTATACCCTTCATGCCTAAAATATGGACGGGCATACAGTAGGTGCTCAATAGATGCCAATTAACACATGTATAAGGGAATGAATTAATGAGAAGGTGAAGTCACTATAGACTGAATTGTATTTTTTTTTTTTAAGTGATAAAAACCTTTGGTTAGGAAAAAAAATCTCAGGACTCCCTGACCGAAAAAAGGCATTTGGGAGGCCACCGGCCAACACTGGGGGCGGCTCATAGATCCCCTCAGAAGCCAGGAAACCGGACAGAGCAGCCAAGAGGTGGCAGCCTGTTCGGTGCAATGGTGAGACACCAGCCTGGGGACTCTCCAAGGCCCCCGCTGCTCCCAAGCTCCTACAAACCGTCTGAAACGCTAAATCATGTTCAGGTCCGTCAGACGGTGACCACTGGGACTGTGAGGGACACTCATGCATAATTTACAACCTGCCAGCCTCCACATGAAGGCTCTGGCAGCCCCTGGGCACTACTTTTGAGGAGGAGGACATCAAGTGACAGGTGAAATGGAGTCCTCCCCCTCAACACGAGGGGGAAAGGAACCTCACCCTCCACTCGCCGAC
This sequence comes from Anoura caudifer, assembly GCA_004027475.1. Classification (NCBI taxonomy): domain Eukaryota; kingdom Metazoa; phylum Chordata; class Mammalia; order Chiroptera; family Phyllostomidae; genus Anoura; species Anoura caudifer. Next base: position 25,077 of record PVKU01009205.1, read on the forward strand.
ATCTGCAAACATCTTGTTTCTTTCTGGGAATGAGAATGTGCAGAGCCACTTGATCTACAGTAACCAGGAACTGGAAACGATACAAACGTCCATCGACAGGTGAATGGGTCGTCCAGCAGGGGTGCAGGCACGCAAGTAAACATTCTTCGGCATCAAAAGCAAGCGTCTGAAACCGCACGGGCTGTCAGATGCTTCCCAAGGACGCCGCCACCGCGTCCGAGGCCGAGGACGAGGGCTGTGGGCTAGCAGGTAGTTTTGCTCAGACTTACATCCTTTTCCAGATCCTCACCATAAAAGAAAAAAAAGTGTTTTAATCTCAAAGCACAAGGTGGGGGGTTGTTCTCAAGAGCACTTTGCAATCTGCCAGTAAATGTTAAGTTACATTTTGTCACAAGGCGGTTATAATACTAACAACGGTGTGGTCCACGCAGCAGCAGCTATCCGAGGGTCTGCGTCCAGACTAGACACGCCCCTGCAGGGGCGGGGCGGGCCGATGGGAGGGCTCTCGGTCCCCAGCGTTAGATTGGGCTAGAGGGTGCGCTATTGTAAAGATGGTGATTAATTCGTAGAATCTGACAACAACGGAAAGCGGAAAAGCCGGAAAAGTAAGGCCTAACCAAGTTAGCACCGAACACAGTTTATAGTTTATACTTTCCAAGGGGTCCCAAGGAAAATAGCACCTGTTTCATCGCTTTTGTTTTCTGCACACTTCAGAAGATTCTGCGCAATCAAAAAATACATAAATAAAAATAAAAACACCAAATATCCGAGCCGAATAAAACAACCAGGCGAATACACATGGGCCCCTAAGGCACGGGCCACTGACTCGGTCCATCGGTGCTCGTGAACCTTCCAGAAGCATGAAGACAGTCTGTCCCTGGCCTCGGTGACCCCCATGCACGCTGAGCTTGGGTTCATGGACAACCTGCTCTATTTTCAATTTTCCGGGTCAGCTGGAACGGCCTGTTAGAATGGCAGCAATGTCCTGAGGTCAAGCACTGCTTTTGCCTTAGCTCCCTATGCTGTTCCCCTCACGCCCAACACTGAGCCAGGCAGCGGCAAGGTGCAGGGAGGTCCTCTGCCCGATGAATTGCCTGCCAACAGAGAAAGGAAGGGCGGGGCTTGTCTGGCAGTGGTACCGCCCATACTTAACGCATTACTCTGCAGAGTGAGCGGATGGGTGGATGGGTGGATAAGTGGACAGATAGACACGCCATGATAGTTTCACCATATTGCACCATTTCATGCTCACCACAACCCTCTGAATAACAATAAGAGTTAACACTTACGTTGTGCCAATATGTGCCAGCCACCACTCTAAATTCTTCATACACGTTAACTCTTTTAACCCTCAAGAGCTCTACGGAATCAGGGCTATTGTTATCTCCATTTACCAAAGGAACTCTTAGAGGCCTCGATGGAGGCCACGCTGCTTGGGACGAGGCACGACACGCACGCAAGATGCTTCCTTTCCATTGGCTGCACTTTAGGAGCAGGAAACGGAGGACAAGGACGTCAACTCGAGCAAGGCTGCCCTACAGCGGTGCCCAGTGAAGACACTGTTTATTGGGACAGAGCCCCAATATGAACCCCAACAGCCTGACATCCCCCCACGCCCAAGGAGGAAATGCTGAATAAAACTGGTCCCTGGCAAATATCTGAGATTGGTAAAAGAAAGAGTCAAAGCAGGGCTCAGATAAGAGGCTGGTTTTCCCAGGACTCTTGGCCCCAAACTGGAGGTTCCAAGGTGGGTCCGGGAAAGAAGGAGAAAAGAATAACCAACCTGGAAAATGAAGGTCCCACCCCCAGATTTCCTGAAATCACTTTGTTTGGGTTGGAGAAGGAGAGATTGGCTGACCTCCCTCCATTTTGAGTCCCTGGGCAAAGGCCACAGCAGGTCCTGAGCCGAGCGCTAAGCAAACGTCACATCCATTCAAGCAAAGTTCCCAGCAAGGCTTCTCAGGGACTGGGTTTTACTACAAAATATGTTCCAAAGAGTCTTGGGGCGGGTGGAGGGGCGGCTCAGGATGCAAGAGTGGAGGCCAGGACAGCGTGGGAATTACGCATGGAAAGAGGAAGGAAGAGTGGGAGCTGGTCCTTCACAGGAGGGCGTGGGGGCCGATGGTTCGGGCTTCTGACTTCAGAGGGAGTCGCTTCTGTTTTGAGAGGGCACAAGGAAGCAGGGAGACATGGGAACCGAGAGATGTCAGCTTCTTCCACCGAAAAGTCTGCATCCACCTGGATATGAAGTTGGAGAGACGCGTGCTGTTCCTGGGGGCTGGACTGTGAAAACGGAGAGAAAGACATGCCAGTGCCACAATGAAGAAAACTGCCGAGCTGGGAAAGGAGAAAGAAGGAGAAGAGATGGGGGCCTGCACCCCTCCCCCGCTTTCCTGCTCCTCGCACAGGAGGTGGAAAGGATGCAGCTGTGAAGGGCACAGGTCGACGAGGAGGCCCCGGAGTTTGCTGTGGTCACCGAGCGAGCGGAGCGACAGCTCCAACCGCAACGGCAGCCCGGGGTGGGGGGGGAAGCATCCCTCCTCGCTCGGAGCCCGCCCTGTCTCAGGAGGCAGAAACTCAGGGAAATATTCCCGAGGAAAGTCGGAGGGCGGCAGAGACTCGTGGGATGTGTAAATCACATCCTGTGAGTGACGGGCAGGCCTCGCGCACAGGCAGGCACACAGGAGCCGGACGCCAGCAGGGTTCTTGCATGAGACCTGGACGCCGGGATTTGACCAAACTGAAACCGAAAGGCGTTCTCCCCCAGGAACGCGGACTAAGGAGCCGGCATCCCCAGGGAAGGGGTCCCGGCACACGAGTGTTTCGTGAGAACCAAGAGACACATCCCTTTGAGACTTGGAAATCTGTTCTGGAAACAGGGGACATTTTGCTAGAGGAAGTGGCAGAGTATAATTATTTTTAAGTTTGTTGCAAGCATTACGCCATAGCAGTTCACCTAGGCATCCTCCTGGGAGGTCACTTGAAGGGAGCTCCTTTATGAATGAAAATATATTTCCCGGCGGACTGCAAGGCACCGCCCCCCCCCCAAAATGCACACAGCATTCGGGGTTCCACGGATCTCACCCCTCCTCCCAACAGATGGCATACAAGAATTGCTCACTGTTTGCTGTATCCCCAAATCCAACTTCTTGAGCACGAAGATGCAAATCTGTGAGCCCCCTGGAGTTCCTGGACACCCCCGCCCCTTACCACTAGGTTCCAGAAAATAGCTACGGTACTGCACCGTGGTGATGATTTTTTTTTTTCACGCTCAGAAAACCACAAAGGGATTTGAACCAAAAGGAAGCAAAGGTTTTTCTTTTTATAAATTCGATTAGTCTTTTTCACTTTCTCTACCTCGAGACATTTCCTTTGGGAGGAGTTTTCTACTCAGACGCCCGGTAGCAGGGCACTGTTGCGTTCGGGGCGCAGTGGATGTAAGTGCAAGGCGCTCAAGGTGGACGGAAAGAAAAATTTGCAGGCACTGGCACTTTCGGTCGCCTGCGTAGTCCGATTCTAAACGCCGGCGTGGGGATGGCCCCGCAAGAAAAGACAGACGGCGAAGTTTGCCGCCCGGGCAGGCCGCGTGGGACCCTCCTCTGGGATGGGGGCGGTTGTCCCCAAGACCGCCCGCAGCTCACCGTGGCTGTATTTCCCGCCTGAGCCGGCAGCTGGGCTCCTGGTCCCAGCACTGCACCCGGCGTGGGGCTGGAGATAGCCCTTGGCTCCGGGCGGTGCGGTCCCCAGAAAGGGAGCCTTCGAATCTCGGGGACTTGGCCGTCGGAGAGCGAAGGCGCTGAGGGCGCACTGCGTAAACTCTATACTCCCCTGGGGCCGGGCCTGGGCCTTGCCCCGGCCGCTGTACGCACCGTGCGTGCTCCCCCAGGCCTCGGGTTCGAAGCCTCTCCGGTGGCCCAGGAGAGGTTAGGATTTGAGCGAAAGCAGTTCGGATAAGGAAGGAGTTTCTGAAACTCCCAGGGAAGCGAAGTCCCGGGGGCTGGGAAAATAACCTAGGCTACCGAAGTCTCTCCAATCTTGGTCACGGCTTTCTGTCATTTTCCCCACACCCTCCACAACCCTAGCCCTGACCTTAGGAAAGAGCACTAAGGGCTAGGGTACTAATCACTTCAATCTTTACTCCCTCTTCTTACCCCCAACAGCCCCAAACTTTAGGATGAGAAAAGTACAAGTAAACCCCGAGTGGTTAATGCGGGTGCATTCAAGCGCACCCCCCCCCCCATTCCAACACACACGCGACAGCCTCCACCACCACCACCCACTCCGTCCCTCCCACCTCCGGGGAGGGGAGGGACTGGGAACCTGATCTCCGGGCTCCGGCCTCCAACAGCTCTCCATCAATAATGCTGATACCATCGAGCTGCCTCCACCCCCGCCCGGGGGGCGCCCCGGCCGCCTTTTCGCCGCTTTTTGCTTGGCATAAGAAAACGAAACCTCCTCTATAGCCCTCCTAGTCTCAGCCGAGGCCCAGCGTGGCCTGGGGCTGAGGGCTGAGGAACCAGAGGCTCTGGGGGGGACGCTGGCGGAGCGCATGGGGGCGTCCGTCATTTCGCGGGTGCCCAGCCATCCCCGGTGGAAAGAGAAAGAGGACCCGGGGCCCAGACCAGGCCTCATTCCAGGCTCCATCCCAGACCCTGGGATCAGAGTGGGCCAGGATAAGATACTTTCTTATCTGGCTGGAAGAACCAGGCCTTCCAAGGGGGAGGCTCAACATCTCCTCTCTCCAGGATCCGGGAGGTTGGGGAACCCCTTGGCTGGCTGGGAGTTCAGTTGTGGCCCACCGCCGTGGGGCACAGCCTTTCGGCCCGCCAAGTTCCCAAGGATGTCCTAGGTTCTTGAAACCTGAGGGGACGTATTAGTAGAAACTCAAGCACCAAGCCCCCCAAATGTGAGTCTGCACAACTCGCCACGCATCTCTCCGGGGTGCGGTTCTTGTCGGCCCACGAGGTCACGACCCTGGCGCAGCCTCTGCCTCACTCCGGGGCACCCCCCTTCCCTAGTGAGGATCAGCCCCTAAGTGTCAGGCCCTTTGGTGGGAACCGCAAGTCGGAACCCCCGCCACCCCCATTCTCCCAGCGGCTGCCCCACCCAAAGCTGGCACCGCGCGACCCCTGGGGAGCGCGCTGGTCTCCTGCGTGAGCCAGTCGCGGGAATGGACTCCGGCTGCGGCACCTCGCTCGCACTCGCCGCTGTCTTTCGACCGCTCAAAAGTAAAAATTAGCCCCCATCCTCTCGCCGTTTTTTCATTAATTTAATTATTTCTTCGCCTCGCGGCACGCGAAGCCTCACCCGCGCCCTGACATCGCGGCGCCCGCGTCAGCGAACCGTGGAACTTGGGCCCGAGACAATGGCCTGTAATTGATGTATTGCCATCAACAATAAAGGCCAATTCTCCTCTCCCCGCCATTCCGACCATCCCCCTCCTCCCATCCCCCCTCCTCCACCTCCTCTCTCCGGGCCAGAGAGCGAAAGAAAACAAACGAATTAGCCATAGATGCCGCGCACCGAGCCAGACGCCCGCCTCTACGCCGTCGAGGGCTCCAGAGAACGAAAAAAGTTATTAAAGTTTCGATCACCCCAATTAGCCGCCTCTGCTCACCCATCCGAATTCAAACACCGCGAAGCTGATTTTGCATGTGCGTTCGCTTGGTTGTTTGTGCTGGGGGAAGGAAAACCTTCCCCCCCAGCCACCCTTTAATCACACATAGAGCAAGTCCCAAACACGTGTGAAGCTATCCCCGGGAGCTTCCCGCGGCGCACGCGGCGTGTCAGGGGGGCAGAAGGATTTGCGGGATCGCCAGCTCCGCTCGGTTCCTGGCAACACGCGGTGCCCCGAGGCCCAGACTTTCAAGACGCCAAGATCGTTAGAGACGGAGGCGGGAGGCTGCACGCGCGGGCTGGTTGGAGAAACGAGAGCGCAAGTGCCTCGGGACGCGCTGGTGTACCTGGGGGAGTGCGGTTGGTGTGTTCAGGGGGAACCCGGCTGGCAGGCGGGGTGGGCGCGCGATTTACACGTGCTCCTGAGCACTTTCCCGGGGGTCTGGGGTAAGCGAGCGGCTCGCATCCCAGGAACACGCAGATCCATCTTGGCTGAGGGATCTCTTTAAATATTCAGTGAGAAATAATGGCATTTGAAGCACCACCTATGGAAACATTATTATCTTCATTCTTCAACATCAGCCCCACTGATAGCTTCGTTTGTCTTTTTATCAAAATCTACTGTAACCAACAGGACCCGGGGAGAAAGGGAGAGCGAGGCGGAGCGGGTGTGGGTGTGTGTGCGTGCGTGTGTGGGGGCCACCCAGCGAGGGCAGAAGAGAGGAAAAATAAGAGGGACAAGAGAAAAAGGTGGTGAAAAGGCGAGCGAGGAGAAAGAAAGAAGTTATAAGAAGAAAAAGGAAAAAAAACTGGGGGTCGGCAGGAGGAAAGCAGAAACATTCATCCGCACACAACAGATTTGATTTAAAAAAAAAAAAAAAAAAAAAAAAAAAAAAGACCGAAGAAGCTAAGAGAAAACCAGAAATCGAGTCATTTGGGGGAGCGCAGCCATGGTCCGGTGTACCCGAAACTCGACTCGCAAAATTGGTGCCCACTTCGCGCGAACCGACTGTGGCGCTACCCAGACTGAAGGGCGCTCACGAATTGGGGCGTCCTTATGAGCCCTCTCCTTTCCCGATCGCGAGATAGGGTAGGGATTGTGTATCTGCACCCCCCCCTCCCCATCACTCAACCGAAGTTTAGTTTGTCGAGCGCAGGACTTCGGGAACCCTGGAGCGAGGAGACCCTGAGGCGCGAGGGGGAAGAGCTGGGCTGAGCCGAGGACTGAGTCAGGTTCGCGGGCGCCCGAACCCAGCGGAGGGAGTGCGGGGCCCGGGCTCCCGATTCCGGGCTCGGGGGCGCGGGTAGGGAAGCTGCCTCCCCCCCTGGGGTGATGGAGCTCGTACGAAAAGTTTAGGTGCCGCGCTCGGCAAGTGCCCGAGGTTCAGGCGAGCTTCCGCGGGGCCAGACAGCTGCGGACAGGGACCCCCTCCCCCCTCACTCACTCCCGACTCAGCCAGGCCACCTAGTCACCAGCAGCCTGGGGCGCGGCCCCCTCCCCCAGGGCGATGAGCCCGGGGGTCCTGGGGACTAGTCTAGCCCAGGGCCCCGCGGGTAGGGCCTCGCCTCCCTCCAGCCAGGGGCGGGTAGTAGCTTACGGGGTACGCGGCGGCCCCTCCCCTCCCCCCGGCTGGAGCTGAACTCGGATCCCAGGCCGGTCCCTGCTCTTCGCCCGCCCCGGGCTCCGCGGCGCCACCGCCGCCGCCTCCCCGCGGAGTGACGCGCCCTGTAGCCAACCGGGGCAGCCGGGGGGGGAAGGTCGGGAGGGTTCCTGGGCGGAGCCGGGCCGCCCCTTATCCCACGGGCTCGGGGCTGCTGCTCCCGAAAACTTCAGCCCTAATTGTCCTGGGAATGGCCAAGGTAGAGAAAAGGAGCGAGGGAGCAAGCAAGAGGCTGAAGGATCGGGGCCCTTTGAGGAGAATCGGGGTGGTGGGAGAGCACCCCCTCCCCCCAAGCCCCAAACCCATCACGTTCCCAAACCTTTCCTCGGTCCTCTTCTCCGCGCCCCCGCGAGCCCGGGATCCAGGGGATGGAGAACTCGGGGCGAAGGAGCTCCCAGCCAGCCGGCGAGCGGGCGGGAGGCCGGGCCGCGGGCGGGAGGCGGACCGGCGTGGGGCTGGCTCTTCCCCACTCGCTTATTTTTTTTATGGGGGTGGGGGTGGGCTGCTTTCTGGTAGCTCTTAAAGAAACGAAGAAACACTCACGAAACGGGACTTCCTCCCCCCCCACCCCCACCCCCATCCCCATCCCGCCACGGGACTCCCTCCCCCCGCGAGCCGGCGCGCCTAGCGCCCAAGTTGGGAAGTTCGCTGAGCGCCCGCAGCCCGGGTCCCCAGCCCCCGCTGCCCGGCCCCACCCCCCGCCCGGGAGGCTTCATTCCGGGGAGGGCATGCTAATTTGGGTCGGCCCAGCCTGGGATGGGGGGGCAGCGGGAGGGAGGGGGGCGCGGGCAGGGGCGCCCAGGGCGCAGAGGCGAGGCGAGGAGGCCGGCCCCCGGCGGCCGGGCCGCGGAGTCCCCGGCGGTCGCGAAGAGGGTTAACCGAGAGTCGGGCGGCGCGGCTCGCAGAGCCAGCCCCGCGGCCGGCTTATTGGGCCAGCTCGCGGAGAGACAGGGGTCTGCAGCAAATCACGAACTAATTGATTAAGGCGAGCGGGTTTGAATAGCGCTGGCCCGGTGCCAATCGCCTTTCAAAGAGCCCCTCTATGATTAATCGCAATGCATTATTGATAATCATAATTATAGCAGGACACATGCGCGCTGCGCCCGGGGCCGGGGAGCCGGGGAGGGGGCGGGCGGGCCGGCGGGCGGGGGGAGCCTCCGCCGCTGCCGCCGCTCGATTTCCGTAATTTTGAGAAGATTTTTTTTTAGCAATTTTTTATTCTGCCCCAGCCGATGTTTGAGCCAGCATGTCGCGGAGGAAGCAAGCGAAGCCTCAACATTTCCAGTCCGACCCCGAAGTGGCCTCGCTCCCCCGGCGAGATGGTGAGTGCTCCGGCCCGCGCCGTGGACACACACACGCACACACACGCACTCACACTCAAGTACGCCGGGACCCACGCACACCCAGCGGGCCCCCGCGCCCGTCGCCCCGCCGCCGCCGCCGCGGCCCCGCTGGCCCGGGCGACTCGGCGCATTTCTTTTTTTCTTTCTAATTTTCAATTTGCCTTCGCTGGGCTTCCCGCCACCCCGGAGAAAGCAAACACTTCTCCCGGCAGGATGTTTCCGGAGTTGCTGGGTCCTCCTGGGGGAGGAGAGAGGGCACGCCGGCCTCGCTCCTTCGTCCCGGCTTTTCCGGGGACCGGAGCCCGGGGCCAGCCGAGCCGCGGTCGGGGTTCGGGTGCCCGGCGGGGCGCGGGGACCCGCAGAGGCCCTCTGCACCGGCTGCGCGGGGCTCCTGCGCTCCCCGCGCGGCGCCCGGGGGCCCCGGCCTGGCCTCCGCCGCCCGGCCCTGCTGCCGGCGGGAAGGAAGTTGACTCCGTGCTCCGCGCTGAACTCCGGGCTGAGGAGATCCCCGCGCCCCGCCGCCCCACCTGGGCCCGCGTTACCGAGTGGGGCGCCTTTGGGGGTTCAGAGCTGCAAGAAGACGGGGACCTGTATCGGGGCGCCCGCGCCGGACTCGCTGGGGTCGCGGCGAGGCGAAGAGGGCTCTTCGCTGCTGGTCGCTCCCGAGATGGTGCCGGCGGACAGGGGAAAGGGTCGGGCGACCCGAGTTTATCCGCTGTTCTCCCAACACACGCACCCCCACCCCCAAGAAATGTTTCGATTCGGTGTGCGTCCCCCGAGATAGTGGTACTCCGACCTCCCGGGAGTCGCGGTGGTCGTTTTCCAGGGCCGGGGGGCTCTCTAGCCAGAAGGGAGTCCCCCTGAAACAGAGAGGCACTCGCCTCCTCCAGTGGAGGCGACAGCTGCGGGGTCCCGGAGGGAACGAACAAGTCCAGAGCAAAGTTGGTGCAAGGGAGCCCAGGCCCAGAGCGGGAGAGAGATGGGGCAGGTAATCTGGGGTGTGGGCGGAGGACACCTCGATTCCCTTCTTGTCCCTGAAGATGTTTCACTTTAGGGGCCTCCGAGCTCCCAGGCCTCGCGCCGGAGGCGATGGAGCAACGCCCGGGCTCAGCTCCCGGGCACGATGTGGACGAGACGAGGGGCAGCCCCGGGCGGCCTCCGGGTCTCCGGTGTCTCCCGGGATGCTCACGCCCGAGCGGCATTTTGCGGTGTGCACGAGGGAGCTGGGCCTCGGCAGGGCTCAGAAGCCGCCCCCAGATCGACACCTCTGGCCACGAAACTCCGCTGCCGCCCGGGCCGCACGCTGCCGGTCCCTTGCCCAGAGGCCTGCTTCTCGTTGGAGCTGGGGCGCAGCGACCGGCATGGAGAAGCCAGGGCTCTCCGGCTGCCTTCACCCAAGACTGGCTGTCGGGACAGGGAGCCCCCGTCGTGGGGGTCCCTGTAAGAAAGTGGGGAGCACCGAGACCGATCTGGAGAATTGTTTACTCTATTTGCCCCCCTCACCCCAGTACTTTCTCAAGCGCCAAGCCTTCCCTACCCTGTGTCTCTGGGAGTTCTCCGTCCCCTGAGAGAGAGCCCCGAACCCCCCTACCCGTCCCCAGCGGCGCTGGGTCCGCGAGGTAAATCGAGGTGAAAAGACCTCAGGCCGCGGCAGCAGCTGCGAATATTTTTGCAGGTTTTCTCTGCTGGTTTCTGGGTGCTCGCCCCCAAACTCATCTTCCCTAAAGTTTCAGGTGAGACCTTCCGCACTGCTGTGCAAGTTAGCGGTAGCTACCTAGGAAACCCCAAGCAGACAGGAGGAGAAGAAAGAGTGTTTGGGTCTTGTTGGTAAATTTGTACTGGTTTTACACATTAAAAAAAAAAAAAAAAAATAGGGACTCGGGCTTCGCAGAGAAATGATGCTAGCCTGATCTTTGCCTTGCCTTCTGACGCCTTCAGAATCCTAAATTTTTAATAGTTAGGGCTTCTCATAAAGCAATGGCATAAAAGGGGTTCACTGCCTCTTCCTATTATTATTTATTAGGACCTTTTTTTTTTTTAGTTTATTTGAGGTTGGAGGTAAGTTAATTAAGTAACTGAAACAAGTTTCCTTTCTTTTTTTTTTTTTTCTTTCACTCTCTCTCTTTCTTTTACTTTCTTTTTACCCCCAAAAGCTGGTTCATTGTCCTAAGAAGCAGTAAAGTGAGGGCCCAGTAGGAAACCCTCTCCTGCCAGGCCCTTTCTCACCCCCCCCCACCCGCTCTTTTTCTTCAGTAGTGTAATGGCTTTAGGTTATGACCGTTTTCACATGGTTGAACAATAAGTTGGGGAGAAGCTGCCCAGAGGGTAGATTTTGTAACAGGGTTACAGGATTTAGTGAGTTGTAATAATATTAGTACACAACTAATCCTCCTCAAGGTCTGCCTTACAGGAGGGCCTTACACACTTCGGCTCCTTTTATTCGGGAGCAGTTGGCAGATCCGTGGAACCCAGAGTTTGTGACATGCTTCCAAGTTACCTTTACAAAGTCACCGCCCTTTCTGCGGCGGATTTAGGCATCTCGGCTTTTCTCCCCACGGGTAGCAAATGCTTCAAAGGGTTGTTGGGGTGTTGCTGTTGTCATTGCTGTTTTCCCCTGTTTCGGGGCTTTATTTTTTTTACATCCTATAAAAAGAAAAGGTTGTTAAATTTTTGGAAGACAAACCCTTACTCAAACAGTGTGTCTCCTTTTTTTTCTGTCTTGAAATGGCCTTCAACTATGGCAAGTGAAATACGGAGCCTGCTTGGTTAAATCTAGCCGGTGCTCTGGGGGTGGGTTCGTCCTTCACATTGTATGACTTCAGCCCAGAGTGGAAGCTGGAGAAGTTTGTGGGCCCCCCTCACAGGAGCCAAGCGACTCCCCAGGCTGTGGGCCGTGCCTGTGTGTGTTTGAGTGTGTTGGAGTGTGTGTGTGCGTGCATACAAAGAAACACCGAGCTTTGCTGGACAGTCACACCGATAACTTCATTGGAACAAGTTCAAGAAAACAAGATTCTTTGATCAGTCTTAACCGTGTTCACATTTCAGTTTTACTTCAGTGAAGCCGAAACACCAGAAACACCCTCAAATAAACCTGGGAATTTTTCTGTTTCTCATGAAACCAAGAGTATGACAAATATGACTTGTGTCTTAAGTGATATTCAACAAGTCTTGAGTTACTGGTGGGAGGGTGACCGCCTTGGAAAAAGTGGTGGCCAGGAGAAATAATTCTGAGGACAGGGAATAATGTAATCTAATGATTTTGCACGTGGGTTATTTACTAGAAATTTGGGGGGGGTGTGTGCGTGTGTGTGTGTTGGGTTTTTCTTCCTTGGGTGGTGCTTTTCAGATTCCTGTAACTACGTGGATGGCCCATGCAGGCTCCATTCATTTATTAAGAAAATATTTTGGTGATTTCTGGTGCTGTTTTTTTTTTCCAAGGGAAAGATAATATTGGGAGAGAGATAAAATCATCCTGAGCTGCAGATAAAACATTGGCTGTCATATAAAGTATCACAAAAATTCCTCTTATTTATGTTAATAATGAATTTGTGTTATTTACCAAAGTAATTTCCTCACTGTGAGCAGCTTTGTGGCTTCCCATTGATTTCTGGGCCCAAAAGGCTAGAGAGAACTCTAAAGAACTGGTCTTTTTTGAAAAACCCCGACACCTGTGAGATAGGGCAGTTGCAAAGAATTTCTGTTTAGCAAGGCTTATTTTTAAGTTTCTGGCGTAATGGAAGATTCTGGGTGAGAAAATGCAGATTGTTTGGGGGGATTTGCTTCTGGTGGGCTGCAGAGATTCCCTAAAAGGTGAAAAACACACACCCAAGCAAAGGGTATTGGGGCGTGAGAGACTTTGTGTGATCTTACCTGTTTGGGGGTTTAGTTTACATCTAGTTCCTCCTATCGTTTATAGACGCAAGTGCCAATTTATAGGTCATTCTTGGGGGACTTGATTCCATTTCTTTCTGTTTGCAGGTAGGGTGATCTTTGCCAAAACAGTCCTTTCAAAGGCGGAAGCCTACGGGCTGGGTTTGGTGGTGGTGGTGGTGGTGGCGGCTTTTAATGTGGAAATCTTCCTGGGAAGCTGGGGAAGAAATTGGTAGACTAGTCGCTCCCTAAGTTTTGGGGTTTTTTTTTTTTTTTTGGTTGTTTTTTTTCCTTGGAAGTTGTTAGAAGCCAAGCTCTATGTTATAACCAGAACCAAATTCCTCGTGCAGTCTTAACTCGGTTTTTCTAAGATGCGTCTTGGGGCAGCTGGCCATTTCTTCCAAAATATTCTTAGATTACCCAAACCGAAGTAATTTAGCAGTTTAGCCAAGGAGATGGTAAATTATCCTAAGAACCGCCACCCCTCCCCCACAAGAGAAAAAAAAAAAAAGTTTGTGGGCCAGGCTTCAGAAAACCTAAGATGTGTCGGGGCTGTTTTAACCTTTGCTAGCCTCAGCCCATGCAAAGGTGACAAGGTCCAGATCGTAACATGTCCTTCAGTATCTTCCCAGTGACCCCCAAACTGAGCCTTGCTAGTCACTTAGCAGGAAGTTGGTAGTTTATTTTAGTTTCACCTTATCAGCTTGGCCTCTTTTCCTAACCTTATTCCCCGGTCACCCTCAGATGCCAGACCCCCAAAGGGGAAGATTGACAGGTAGTTCCCATAGCTCAGTTTTACCCTCAAACAACAGGGATTTAGTTTCTTGTGCCTTTGCCAATGTTTATGTAGTCAAAGTTTAGATCTCGCCTTAAGGAGTCTCTCTTTTACGCGTCAATGGAATAGGAAAGCCACAAAGAAGTTTTTGAACCAACCCTTGCAACTGGAACCCCATCTAGCGTTCAGCTGGATTCGTCCAAGGAGAAGACATTTCCCCCCGTTCACTCCCTGTGTGCCTTAGGTGGGCTCGAATCCCTATTTGCAAAGGGGTGTCACGTAATTTTTTTTTTTCAAAGATTTCACTTGTGTCCTTCCACGTGAGAAGGCGCTGGTCTGGGTCGGAACACCGAGGAAAACTTGCAAGGTGCCAGGAAATTTGTCATTTGGGTTGCATATCACAGAGAGGAAACTTAAGACGTGCCCTAAAATATGCACAGCATGTGTTGGAGTGTTGAAAATTTCTTGGGAATTTTAAGCTGAACATTCATGTTCAGGCTTTTCCCAGGTCTGTGCAAAAAAAAAAAAAAAAAAAAAGGGAAAGGAAAGAGAAAGAAGAAAAAGAAAAGACCAGTCAATCAAAAATGTGTGTGAGAGCCTACTTCTACATTGGCTCATGGGAAGGAAGAGCCTGTTAAAATTATCGGCTCAGGAGAGGTTCTCTTAAAAATGTGAATGTGATCTTAACGTAAGGGGAAGTAAAGGGAAAAGGGAATCGGAGGGGCTCAGAGAAAAAAAAAAAAAGCCCAAATGTGGTAGGAGAGTGTTGTTTTGTTTTGGTTTGCCTTTTTTCCCCCTGCTGGCTAAACCTTTCTGTGTGGGGCATAGTTTTATTTTTGTTTTCTCAGGACACAGATATCCTGAAACACTTCAATTTTCTGCCTTCTGTTCTTCAATGTTTGGTTCAGATGATGAAAAACTGACAAATTTGAGTTGGGCATCAAGTTCTTAAATAGTATAACAGGAGTAAAACATTTGGGATTTTAGTGTAAATTGGATGGAGCTGTAAGATCATCCCCCCTCTCAAAAAAAAAAAAAATAGAAAATTTCAAATATCTTTTTTGTGCACACACACTTTAAAAACCACTACTTCTTAAGTCTTCTTATCTGACCAGGATTACAGAATTACTTTTAATTTGCATGTAAAATCCATAGAAAAGGAACTGGCATTTTATTTTCTCCACAGAGCAGGGAACAAGGCAACTAACTGTATTTACTATAATGGGGTCACCAGTTGCAATCCTCTGCGGATTATTCAGCAACATACAAGGTAACAGACACTCAGAAAAATGAATTAGAACGTGTCACTTTGTCTGCGTGCGTGTATCTTCTTGAGACTTAAAATGATCCCTTTCCTAGTTGGAAGATTCAAACTAGTCCTGATGTTTTATCTTTTTTAAAAAAGCTGTTTCATTGGAATTCTGTTCAGCATGCAGATAGATTTAAAGTCAAGAACTGTTACAGGGGAGTGACACCTGCTTTTGAAATAAATCAAAATAGATACCAGGACATTTTTTTTTCGGTGTTCATAAACATCAGGAAATTAAATTAGTTGACTCTACAGTGAGATCAAATGTCAGCTTATTAAAATGTTGCGAAAATGTAAGCTAAAATCCGCGCAGCTCTTTAACACAGTTTTTCCTCAGAAGCAAGCAGGCATTTGTTTTAGGCATCTATATTTTCCATCCAGTTAGCACCATCTTAAATACAAAAATGTTCAGGGTGAAAAACTGGAAAATCCTCAAGTGAATCTTGAAGCAGCCCAAATGTAGACCCTGAGCACAGGAAAGTAATAATCGGCTAAGTCCTGCGAGTAACCTTTTTATTTTCTTTCCATATTATGAGAATATCAGATGTTTGCAAGTTACAGAGAATTCAAATGCCCTTTAATCGTGAGCACAGATGTGCTAAATATTTGAAGCAACGACATTGTGATGTGTACAATTGATGAAGTCAGTTTTCTGATTTCCCTGGCTAGTTATTTAGTTCTGAATCTGTCCTTATTTGTCTAAGCCCAGCTGACCAAGCAAAACTGTGTTTTAAAGTGGCTTTATGTTTTGATAAATGTGAGCTGGTTGAAAAGTATTTTCCACTGAATGCAGAGCTTAATAGAACATGCTGACATAATAGTTTTAATGCATTTTGTTGGAAATGTGTGAACAAACAGAATAGCTTTTGTTCCTTCATAATTGGCTGTAAAAGTAGATGGAAACATAACCATTACATATGGAAATGTGCAAAGAGAAAGAAATAACATTTCTGTTGAATATATTAGGAACTGCATTTCCTCGTTTAAAATAAGCATCTGAAATGGATGCATCGTTTAAGATTGGTTGTCAAAATACGAAGCTTTAAACAGAATTTTTGTCACATTATTTTTGTCCCAAGTTAAGCAACATAACTTTAGAGAATTTTGTTTAATATTTTGTTTACATTATTTTAAGGCGGAGGCGGGGGGGGAGAGAGAGAGAGAAACAGCTTCACCCAGCACCTCCACTGTGCACAGGATTCCGGGGCCAATTAGGATGATTAAACATTAAATTAGAACAGAATCATTATTGGTACGTTCTGCTGCCACTAAGATGCATTTGGTATTGTGAATGCATTTTGCACCCTACCCTCCTGGAGATTAAAAGGTGGGTATTAGGAAAGCCAGCTTGTTAAGTATAACTTAGCTACTCAAATAACATTCCCAGGGAAGAAAGTGTGCGTACACTTGACCAGTGTTTCTCATCAGCTTCGGCACCACTCGAGGCAAACAGACCTGAGGAATTTTCAGAAGTTCGTCTTTGGGTATTAATCATGTTTTCTGGAATACAAAAACGACTCAAGGCTTTTTGTTGTTGTTGCTTCGGGATGTTCACTGCAAAAAGGCAAATGGCTGGCTCTCTCCTGACGACTCTTTAAGTTTTCCCAAAAAAGCAGCATTTTGATTTTGCATTTATTCAGATTTAAAATTAGGGTTGGGGTTTTTTTTGTTTTTTTTTTTTTTTTTCCCCTCTCCCCCTGCAAGTTTTCTGGGAGATGCAATTTGGAAGTCATGGAAACTAACTATTATCTGACTCAGTTCTGCAGAAAAGCATGCAGGGAGGTAATCCTTGAATTAAACAGTTTTTTTTTTCCACAGTCTTCAGAGATGACCACACACCACTGGTACAACAGGAGTCGGTGTTCCGCATGCTGGGAAACAATGGGACGCCAGCCTGTCTTTGAATAGGATGTGAGCTTGGAGCTGGAGGTTTTTCTGTTGAATTTACAAATGGATCTTAGTGAGAAGAAATCTGAGCAACCGGTGGAAACAAACATGAAATAAAAGGATTTTTATAATGAAAAGTTCAGGACAATCTGTTAAACAATCGGTAACAGTTAAGAGCACACTGTTTTTTAAAGGCGCTCAGAACAAGGAGAAAGGCAAAGCATTTCCAAACTCTGAACCAGGAATTATTTCCTCACTTCCCCTTAGCTGCACATCTTTCTTTTAAGTTGATGTTTAATCAGAAATGTAAATCTTGTGCCAGCTTTATAGATAGAAAGAGCACTTTTGATGAAATATTTAGAAACGTAATGTTGCCATTTGGAGCCTAGTGATATATATTCCTTGATTAGTGGAGTGGTAGCCAGGGTTGCATTCTTTAATTTTAAAAATAAACATGCCCCAGGGTGATGTATAGATGCCAGGCGGGCCTTGCGAGGGGTTATGATTATTGTGTTTCTCTCCAGCGTGTGTGTGGGTGGGTGGGTGTATGTGTCGCTTTCTCTTTTGTATTGAACTGAGTCTTGCGAAACCGCGTGGAAGATTTGTTGCTGGTGTGACCAAAGTGTGAGCATGTCTCGGATCTGACTTAGTTCGGGTTCTAGGTGGGGGCTCGAGGTGATCTCCAGGTTGTCAGTCTTCAGCTGGGGGATACGCATGTTCCCCCCTTGTCAACAACTGACCGGAGCCTGAATGACTCCAAATTAGTTCAGTGACAGCAGGCTGTCACGGACGTCTTCGAATCGGTTGACAAGGAATAAGGTGGACAGAAACTCAGGGGCCTAATAAGTCCTCAGAGTGGTTGCTGGGCCCTCGGCAGATCAGTGGACAATAAGGTGTATAAAGTATCGGAAGTCAATAGGCAGCTATGGAATTTCATTGTGCCCCCATGTCTTCAGTTCATAGTATTTTATATTTTGATGGATTATCTGAAGGCCACAGCTCTCTGAGATACCAGGGGGACAGGAATTCCTCTGGCATCCTTAAACTGTTAACTATGAACCCTCTTAGGTAATATTGACTGGTTTTCTGGGGTGACAGTATTTTGAGTTTCGCAGGTAGAAAGCAGTTGATCGCCCTCTGTCTTGTTTTTGAAGGCACGGTGACCGTGTGTCCTGGCTCCCTTCCTAACCCTGCGCCTTTTGATGTTTGCAGGACACGCAGAGAAGGGACAACCAAATCGCACCACCAAGGGCAAGGACGCCCACGTCTGCGGCCGGTGCTGTGCCGAGTTCTTTGAGTTATCAGACCTTCTGCTCCACAAGAAGAGCTGTACTAAAAACCAATTAGTTCTCATCGTCAATGAAAGTCCAGCCTCCCCACGCGAGACCTTCTCCCCCAGCCCCCCTCCCGAGAACCCCGGCGAACAGATGCATGACACGGGGAACAAAACAGATCAACTAGAGTGCAGCGCGCTTCCGGAACACCACGGGCTCCACAGGGACGAGTCCATGGAGGTGGAGGCCCCGGGGGCCAGCAAGGGCAGCGGCGGCGGCGGCCACGCCAGCGCCCCCCCCAGCTGCACCGGCGGCTCCTCCACAGGTACCTCAGCGATCACAACCTCTCTACCTCAACTCGGGGACCTGACAACACTGGGCAACTTCTCCGTGATCAACAGCAACGTCATCATCGAGAACCTCCAGAGCACCAAGGTGGCGGTGGCCCAGTTCTCCCAGGAAGCGAGGTGCGGCGGGGCCTCGGGCAGCAAGCTGGCCGTCCCGGCTCTCATGGAGCAGCTCTTGGCGCTGCAGCAGCAGCAGATTCACCAGCTGCAACTGATCGAACAGATTCGTCACCAAATATTGCTGTTGGCTTCTCAGAACGCAGACTTGCCAACATCTTCGAGCCCTTCTCAAGGTACTTTACGAACATCTGCCAACCCCTTGTCCACACTAAGTTCCCATTTATCTCAGCAGCTGGCAGCTGCAGCCGGATTAGCACAGAGCCTGGCCAGCCAGTCTGCCAGCATCAGCGGTGTGAAACAGTTACCCCCGGTCCAGCTACCTCAGAGCAGCTCTGGCAGCACCATCGTCCCACCCAACGGCGGCTCTTCTCCCAACATCAACATCTTGGCGACGGCAGTTACTACCCCGTCCTCGGAAAAAGTGGCTTCGAGTGCTGGCGCCTCCCATGCCAGCAGCCCGGTGGTCTCGGCATCCTCTTCACCAGCTTTTGCAATAAGCAGCTTATTAAGTCCTGCGTCTAATCCACTTCTACCTCAGCCGGCCCCTGCTAACTCGGTGTTCCCCAGCCCTTTGCCCAACATCGGAACAACTGCGGAGGATTTAAACCCCGTGTCTGCCTTGGTCCAGCAAAGAAAAAGCAAGCCACCAAATGTCACTGCCTTTGAGGCGAAAAGCGCTTCAGACGAGGCGTTCTTCAAACACAAGTGCAGGTTCTGCGCGAAGGTCTTCGGGAGCGACAGTGCCTTGCAGATCCACCTGCGCTCGCACACGGGGGAGAGGCCGTTCAAGTGCAACATCTGCGGAAACAGGTTCTCCACCAAGGGCAACCTCAAGGTCCACTTTCAGCGCCACAAAGAGAAGTACCCTCACATCCAGATGAACCCTTACCCCGTGCCTGAGCATCTGGACAACATCCCCACCAGTACCGGCATCCCCTACGGCATGTCCATTCCCCCAGAAAAGCCAGTCACCAGCTGGCTGGACACCAAACCGGTCCTGCCCACTCTCACCACCTCGGTGGGCCTGCCGCTGCCCCCGACCCTCCCGAGCCTCACGTCCTTCATCAAGACTGAAGAGCCAGCCCCCATCCCCATCAGCCACGGCAACGCCAGCCCCCCAGGCTCTGTCAAAAGTGACTCCGGGGCCCCAGACCCCACCGCAAGAAACCTGGGTGGGCTCTCAGAGGAAGCAGAAGGGTCCACCGTACCACCCTCTGGTGGCAAAAGCGAAGAGAGCGGCGTGGGCACCAGCTCGGCCCCGGCAGCGGGCAGCGGCACCCTGAGCTCCCCAGCAGCGGCGGACAGCGGCCCAACCAGCGCCGCCGCATTCACCAACCCCTTGTTGCCGCTCATGTCCGAGCAGTTCAAGGCGAAGTTTCCTTTTGGGGGACTGTTGGACTCAGCCCAGGCTTCAGAGACATCCAAGCTTCAGCAGCTGGTGGAGAACATCGACAAGAAGGCCACTGACCCCAACGAGTGCGTCATCTGCCACAGGGTCCTCAGTTGCCAGAGCGCCTTGAAGATGCACTACCGGACACACACCGGGGAGAGGCCCTTCAAGTGCAAAATCTGCGGCCGGGCTTTCACCACAAAAGGGAACCTGAAGACCCACTACAGTGTCCACCGCGCCATGCCCCCGCTGCGGGTGCAGCACTCCTGCCCCATCTGCCAGAAGAAGTTCACCAACGCCGTGGTCCTGCAGCAGCACATCCGCATGCACATGGGGGGCCAGATCCCCAACACCCCCGTCCCGGACAGCTACCCCGAGTCCATGGAGTCGGACACGGGCTCCTTCGACGAGAAAAACTTCGATGACTTAGACAACTTCTCTGACGAAAACATGGAGGACTGTCCCGAGGGCAGCATCCCCGACACGCCCAAGTCGGCGGACGCGTCCCAGGACAGCCTGTCTTCCTCGCCGTTGCCCCTGGAGATGTCCAGCATCGCCGCTCTGGAGAATCAGATGAAGATGATCAACGCCGGCCTGGCGGAGCAGCTGCAGGCCAGCCTGAAGTCGGTGGAGAACGGCTCCGTCGAAGGGGACGTCCTGACCAACGATTCGTCCTCCGTGGGTGGCGACGTGGAGAGCCAGAGCGCCGGCAGCCCGGCCATCTCCGAGTCCACCTCTTCCATGCAGGCTCTGTCCCCTTCCAACAGCACCCAGGAATTCCACAAGTCACCCAGCGTGGAGGAGAAGCCGCAGAGAGCGGCCCCCGGCGAGTTCGCCAACGGTCTGTCCCCCACCCCGCTGAACGGTGGGGCTTTGGATTTGACATCTAGCCACCCAGAGAAAATCATCAAAGAAGATGCTTTGGGGATCCTCTTCCCTTTCAGAGACCGGGGTAAATTTAAAAATACTGCTTGCGACATTTGTGGCAAAACCTTTGCTTGTCAGAGTGCCTTGGACATCCACTACAGAAGTCATACCAAAGAGAGACCGTTCATTTGCACAGTTTGCAATCGAGGCTTTTCCACCAAGGGTAATTTGAAGCAGCACATGTTGACACATCAGATGCGAGACCTCCCATCCCAGCTCTTCGAGCCCAGCTCCGCCCTCGGCCCCAGTCAGAACTCGGCGGTGGTCCCCGCCAACTCCTTGTCCTCTCTCATCAAAACAGAGGTCAACGGCTTCGTGCACGTTACCCCTCAGGACAGTAAGGACGCCCCCGCCGGCCACGTTCCTTCGGGGCCTCTGCCGTCCTCCGCCACGTCCCCGGTTCTGCTGCCGGCTCTGCCCAGGAGGACCCCCAAACAGCACTACTGCAACACGTGCGGCAAAACCTTCTCCTCGTCCAGTGCCCTGCAGATCCACGAGAGAACTCACACTGGAGAGAAGCCCTTTGCTTGTACTATTTGCGGAAGAGCTTTCACAACGAAAGGCAATCTCAAGGTACCTCCGCCCACCCGGGCCTTCCCCCCCAGCCTCCCCTCAGCCCCATCTCTGGTTGGCCCTGCATGTCTGTGCTGCACGGCCCCGGGCTCAGCAACCCTGATGCCCAGAGAGACAGGGCTCTGCAAGGGAGCTGCCGCCCGTGGCAGGCCGCGGTGACATGGCGGGTCAGGGCCCTGGCAGGGACCCGGCCAGGCTGCAGCTGGCTGCGGGTCAGCGAGCGTTGAATGCTTTGGTACCTAAGCGACACAGCGGCCTGTCTCCGTTGTCCCGCTAAGTGCACCAAATGAACGGCTTCGCCTACCGAGGAAGGCAGCCCGGCGTTGCCATGGGGTATTGATTGAAGCCTCCGTGCGGCCTGCGGGCTGCCCGGATCACTTCATAATTACAGTTCTCCTCGGCCTGTGCGTCTCCTCGCCATAACCATGCCGGCCAGCGTGGCTTGTTTCTCTGAAAACAATAACGTCACTCCTCGGCTAATGGGTATTATGATAATTGATTAGACAACACTTCCTGCTGATATGTGTTGGAAATAAAGCAAATATGCTTAAGTTCTAGAGCAACAGTTCAGCGCTCTGACTGTGTACATTTTTCTGTTGACAGAGCATTCCTCTCGAGATTGCTGCCAGTAATGCGAGATGAATAATTACTTTCTGGCCTTTCTCCCCACGCACGGGCTCTCCGATGGGCAATCAGCGAGGGGTCCTTTCTTCCCGTCTGAAAAGGACATTTATAGGGTAAAGGGTGTCAGATACAATACTTACCATCGCAATGAGAGTGGACATAACAATTCTAACCCTGCAAGGAGCTATCTGCGACTGACTGGCTAGCGTGAGGCCGTTATAAGCTAAATACGGGTAATAAGAAAAGCAGTGAGTGAGTGAGGCATCTTTGCCCAGGAAGAGGACAGGCAGCCCTGGGCTGCAGGCAGCGAACAGGTCATTCCTGGTTTTCGGAGCGGGCGGTCCCGTTACCTTTGCCACTGTCTGGCAGTAATCAGAGTAGACATTGAGGCCACTTGCTCTGCTCAGTGGTGTTGGGATCTGAGCCGAAACAGAGTCAACTATTAAGCTTCTCCGTTCCTCTCTCTCCCTGTTCTGTCTCACCCTCCCCTTCTCGCAGGTCCACATGGGCACGCACATGTGGAATAGCACCCCCGCGCGCCGGGGCCGGCGGCTCTCCGTGGACGGCCCCATGACGTTCCTAGGAGGCAATCCCGTCAAGTTCCCAGAGATGTTCCAGAAGGATTTGGCGGCCCGGTCAGGAAGCGGGGATCCGTCCAGTTTCTGGAATCAGTACGCGGCGGCGCTCTCCAACGGGCTGGCCATGAAGGCCAACGAGATCTCCGTCATCCAGAACGGCGGCGTCCCTCCAGTGCCCGGGAGCCTGGGCAGCGGGAGCAGCTCACCCCTGAGCGGGCTGACGGGCAACCTGGAGAAGGTCCCGAGCTCGGAGCCCAGCGCTCCCCTGGCCGGCCTGGAGAAGATGGCAAGCAGCGAGAACACCCCCAGCTTCCGGTTCACCCGCTTCGTGGAGGACAGCAAGGAGATCGTCACGAGTTAAAGCGACGGCTCCTAGAGAAGGAGCATCCCTGTCCAGATCCAGGCCCTCAGTTGCCTCCTCCTCCTCCTCCTCCTCCTCCTCGGCCTCATCCTCCCCTACCTTCCGGTTGCCCCCCATCACTGACCTACCACATCACGAAGACATTCTTTTGTACCTTGTCCAACTTCTAGAGTTCTAAGAAAGCTTATTTATTAGTGGTATAACCTTGCTTTGCAAACCGAATGCAAGCGTTAACTTTGGTCTTCTGTATTTTGGACTAAATACTAATTGACTAGAGTGCTGTAAACTTGCTGTAACATTTATGGCAATCACAAGTTGCCCTGCTAGGCGGTCTTAATCGGCATTAACTTATTTTCTATATCCAGTTTAATATGAATCTGGTGTTGATGCAATGCCTCCGTGATATATTAGATCTCTAATAAAGTCTGTATATAAACGTACACTTTGATCCTGCTGGAACATTTTCTCAGCAAACACATTGTCTAATCTTTCGAAACAGAATCAAGGAAAAGGACTGAACGTACAGACTGGCGAGTGTGGTTCTTGGAAAGGTTTGGGTTTTTTTTTGTTTTGTTTTGTTTTGTTTTGTTTTTTAATTCTAAACTTCAACCTGCGCCCTTTTTTTTTTTTTTTTTGTAGATTTAACCATTTCCGTTCTGAACTGCTATTTGTATTGTGCTTTCTACTTGAGTCGTCCTCAGTGTTCATAGGTTTCTGTACAGTAATAAGCACGCAGAATTCTTTAGAGAAAATGCAAGTGTTGTTTGGGTAGTGGAAACTGAGACGTAACATTTTTGCCTTGTAGGTCTATTCGCAATAGCAAACGTGTGCTGGAATTTCACAATGCTGCTAAGTAATAGCGTCTTGAACAACCTTCAGTGAGGAAACTGTAGATGCTCTCGTATACATAGTCAGAAATATCACCTTCATCGAAATGTACATATGTTCCTTACAAGAGCAAATGCTTCTTCTTGATCAAGAGAGCAGGTATAGCGTCGGTTTATTTTGTATTAGGTATGGAAGAAAAAAATAATTGGACTGTTACATGCACTTTCTTGGAAAGTTGAAAGGAAAGCGGGGGAGGGGGTCAAATTTCTTTAACATTTAATACTTACTAACAACAGAGATACTGTAATTTTACTCAAGTAATCAAATACATTTTTTTTGCAACAGATAAAACAAAATACTGTGTCTGTGTTTTTAGAGTGCATTTTCTGTTTAGCCAGGCCCTGAAATGTATTTTAACCTCTCCCCAGACACCCGTAAATTATATATGTGAATGTGGATGTTTCTCTCTACATAAGGAATTGTAAAAGGCACAGCAGAAACGGGTTTGCATGGGCCTGTGGTTTTTCCTTCTATTTTTTATTTCAAGGATCTAGATATTTTTCCAGTAACTATTCCTTGCTTGGCCACTCTTCCCACAAACCCCCACCCAAGAAAAAGGGAAAAATAAAATGCAGAGCTGTTCCCGGAGGCTGCGCCCGAACAGGTAGGTGTCCCTAAGGGGGACACTGGTGTCTATGCAGACCAGCTTCAGCCCAGCTGTGCCGGTTTTGCTTCCCTGGACACAGCGGCCTTCTTTCAGGCCGCAGTTGCTGCAGAGGCCCCAAAGCAGAGGGGTTACATAACCTGACTCGGGAACGCCAGGAGAGGTCAACAACGTGTGCTTTATTTAATTAGTCATGTAGGCATTGAAACACGTGCGTGTTTTGTTTTGTTTTGTTTTGTTTTGTCTGAAAGGAAAAGTCCATCACGAAGGATCTGTGGCATCGACTTGAGCGTTGCATCATCAAAATTCAGTCCAATTCTCCCTCTCCCTTCAGTCCCACGGGCTCATGTGTCCGTCCTGAGCACTCTTGGGGTGAGCAAACCGGAGGGGTGAAGGTCGCTGTCTAGAGGGGTAGGCGCACTTCTTCCTGCCGCGGAGGTGGCGAACCACCAGCAGCAGGTGGGTTCTGCACCGGCGCCTCTCACGTCAGGGAGAAGCGTTGGGGACCAGGTGTCTGGGCGCCCAGGGGGCGCCCGAAGCACCGGCTCAGCTGGGGGCGAGGCCGGCCTTTTGGAAGGCGGATGCTGAGCCCAGGCCCCGGGCACTGCGGCTGTGGGCACCCCCAAACCAGGAGAGGGCAGAGATGGGGGGGTGTGCATGGCTGCAGAGTCCTTGGGACCTTGCTGCACTTGGACATTTAAGGGGCGGCATTTCTCCACTGCGCCTCTCCAGGCCGGGCCATACCGCCTTTTTGCTCAAGAGTGGGGAGCAGGAGAGAAGGCCAGAATTCTGGCCAGAAGCTCTTGTTCTATGCAAGCCTAAGGGGGCGTCCAGCCCTTTCCCATGCCTGGGCGCGACGTGGACCCGTTGCCCAGGCCACGTGGTAAGGGTTGGGACGCTTCTCTCCGAAGCAACCCTTGCACCCCAAACGGAGACTGCAGACCTCCCGGGGGCCGCGGGGAGTTCTGAGGGCCGCCGGCCACCGAGAGAAGCAGGCTCACACCCTGCGCCCTGCCCCTCGTCCGCCTTTCCGAGGGCCCAGTCGGCCGAACCCCCAGGGCACAGCTAGCAGCTGCACCCCGCTCTCCCGCCCCTCCGTCACTGCAGCGCGCTCCCCACCTCCCAGGCTCCCGCGCACGCCAGCGGGCGCAGTGTCGCGGCCCTGCACCCCCGCGGGCTGCGCGTCCATTTCCGCGAGGCGGGCGGTCTGGGGCAGGGGCCGGGCGAGTTTCTTTTTCCGCTAACCACCCACCTCTCCCTTCTCGCGTTTTCTGAAAGCGAACGAAGGGGAGCAATTAGACTTTCGAGGCACCCGCAGCCCTTAGGAAGAGGTCGGAGCGTCAGGGTCTCCGTCTGCCCCACTGCGCCCTCGCGTCTTTTGTCCCTGCCTAGCCAGCCACCGGGGGACTTCTCTCATCCATTGGCCATCACCTGCCCGTCCCCCCATCCGTGCATCTCCAAAGCGAGAAATCGCCCTCCGCCCTGCCTCCTCCCGTCGTGTGACAAGTACACTCAGCCTTTCGGCCCAGCTCCTCCGAAGAAGAGAAATGGTTATATTTCTAGAGCAACAGAGCTTATTTGGAGGTGGATGATGGTAACGCACCTCCCCCACCCCCCTCACCGCCTCCCGCCCAGCGGAGCCTCGCGCTTGCCTGTCTGTCTTTTCAACCCTTCGGAAACTTCAGGTGCCTCGAGGTAGCGCTGGGATCACCAAGAGCCGAGCCTCCCGGGCTGTGGCTGCCTGGAGGGAGGGCAGCCAGGTTCACAAAATGTTTGAGCTAAAAATATTCATCTTGGTGACATTTCCCCCAGTTTCTCCTTTAAAAATATGAATTATAAAAACACAGAAAAGCACAATAAATCACGTAACAAACCCCCTTGGGTCCTTCACACCAAATTCTCAAATGTAAGCAACGTGTCAGTGTTGTGTCTGTTTGTTTTTTAATTCTGGGTTTTTTTAGTAACTGCTTTTCTTTTCTCTCTGTCTCACTGGGCCACTACCATTCTCTCAACCTCTCCTTGTCCCTTCTCTTCCTGTGTCTTTCCTTCCCTACATTCTTTGTGGTTTTTCTTTCCAACCGCTCCCTCCCCACTGGTCCTCACTCCCCACCCCTACACACACCCAGGGGGGCTTCCTTCTTTCTAGAAAATACCCTCAGAAGAGGAGCTTGGTGAATGACGAGGACCTAGGGAGGGAAAAGGGGAAGAGACCAGTGACAGACTCGAGCTGCCCAAGACCCCTCATGCCAGTGGCTGGGGAGGGTGGGGGGAGGGGGGTGGGATGAGAGGGGACAGGTCCCCGCAGATGGGTGGGAGAGGCCTGAGGCTCCCTGAGCTTCGAGTTTTTACATCTCAATCCACATGGGCCGGCTTTAGTCAACTGACTTTGATGGGGGGGGGGGCGGCGTGAGGGGACAAACTTTTTAAGTTAGAAGAAAAAAAAAACTGTGTCCATACAGAAAACCCTAAATGATGTGCAGTCGACATACATCTCGAGCAGGAGATTATTTGCTTATTGTTGTTGGCATGTTGTGAATGTCAAGAACAGGAGAACTTAAAAAAAAAAAAAAAAGCTGCCACTCTGTAACAACTTTGCAGTTCCGTTAGAAAAATAAAGCATCGGAGTCTTTACCAGGAGTTACACGCTCTACCCCAAGTGAAACACCCGTCAGAGGGGTAGCAAAGTGGGGAAAAACGTAAAGTGAATTTCAAAGGGCTCCACAGCGAAGCGCAATCTGAGATTCACAGAAAGTGGAGACGGATAAGACAGGAATTAGGTCATCTCCTCCAGACCCCAGGAAATCTGTGCAGATCAAAGCCTGCTCCGTTAGGGTAAACAACGCAGGGCCCGATGGGCTCCACCAATATTTTCATCTCTGTGCTAAGAGCTACTAATCTAACAGGCTCTATTTGATGAAAGGGGGTAAAAATTACAACTGTAAAAATGACTACGTAAAAAATGTCCTTTCAACTGCACGAGGAAGATAAAGATTTAGATTTGAACTAAAAAGTAACAAGATCCAGGCCCAGATCAACACGAACTTCCTGGAATTTTAGCACTAAGTAAATTATCTAATCCCAGCCCATTGTTCCCTCCTTGTGTGCCCCCCCCCGCCCCCCACCCCATGCAATTGAGCATACCAGATGATTTACATAAAAAAAATTGTTAAATTTTAACTGCAGTCTAAGAACTTGCAGGAGGTCGACTTTTGGGTTCACTTACTTTACATTCCTGAAGGACCTACCCCCCACCAGTGCTATTGCCCCGCCCCCCAGGCAGTCCTTGGGGTGTGTGCTGGCCTTTACGGTCCTGGGTGTTCCTTAAGCCCTGTCTACAGGCAGGGCTCTCCTTCCACTAAAGACGGACAGAGGCGGGAGCTGGTCCTACAAGCCAGGCTTCTGGTCAACACCCCTCGGCAGCCGTGATGCTTTAGCAGCTGAGCCGAAGGACTGCATAAGGCTTTCTTTCACCACAGAGTTGATGGCCTTAAAAACCAACTGCCAGGGAACGTTTGATAGATAGAAACATCCAGAAAAGGGACAGGAAATCCCAGAGAAGGAAAATTCACCCAGGCTAAATCCAGGGTTGTAGCTCCTTGCTGAGCCTGGTTTCCTCTTAACTGTTTAAACATGTGATTTGGCTCCGCTCATGCTTCTGCGTCCGTCTGAGCTCGGGTTTAACAAAGACCCAGGGACCGCCTGTCCGCTTGGCCCTGGCTCTCTCCAAAGCCAGGGCAATGCGGGTAGGGGGGTGGTAACAAGCTCTTATAAACACCACCAGCGACAGGCCACCTTCTGCGTGGGACCCTGGGCTGCTCACTCACAGAGGACAGTCCCAGGATCAGCTCTTTACTCATGTTCTGCCAGGGGGTCTGGTAACAATGGCACAGGCCAACCCCTCCTTGTTAGGTCCAGGGTGGGACCCCATCCAGCTCCCCCAGTGCAGCATCGTCTGTTAGGACCTGGATGCCGAGGGGCCAGAGGGCGTGTCCTCTCTCTGTCATCACAGCCACAGTCGGTATGAGGCCCAGACCTGGGTAAACCTGGGTAAGACGTCAGCACGGCAGCCCCCTCTCCCGATGGAAGGACAGGAAGGGGGCACCAGTCAGCGGTAGACTTGCTTCTATATTCAGAATTCGGGGTGCTTCTACCCATCTGACCTCATAACCGTCCTGCGAGTCAGGGCCACTGTCGTTTACCAGATGCCAAAACTGAGACCCAAGAGAGCAGAGAAGGAACAGCTGGACGCCAGGAAACCTGGAGCTGTCACCTGCTCCAGAGCCCACCCTGAGGTGCAACCCTACCTGGCCTGGTCCACCGACCAGTTTCCCCGTTCGGACCACCGAAGGATCGATTTCCCTCATTTCCCGGTAGCTCCATCGGAGCCTTACCACGTCCACAATTCCACATGCCTGGGATGCCACCTCCACTGTCACCAGTATGCCCGGCTTTTTGAAAGTTCGCTTTGCACCACTTTGCTTTACAAAAGACCTATGTTAATGCCTCAGCTGAAAGAAATCCAAAAAGCTTTTCGCTATTACAAAAAAGGCAAAAAGCAAAGACATCGTCCGTCATTTGCTTTGCAAGGAGCCCTCGGAGAGGCCACAGCGCCCTGAGCAGGGCGGGTGGCCCCGCCAGGCACCTTCCCCAGGGACCACACTCACCACCGCAGGCTCAGGCCCCACGGCTTTGAACCGCGCCTGTGAGCATCTGGGCTTCAGCTTGACTGAGTTTTCGCTGGGTTAGCAAAAGGCAGCTGAAGGTAACTTCTTCAGTTTGCAGCATCTCAGCTTGTGAAAGGTTTCCTGGGAAAGCTCTCCTGGGTAACGAGAAACCTGTACTTCTCTGTTAATTTCATGTAAGTTACTCCCTTTTGAAAAGTGAAATAAATTTATTTTTGCAAGAAACGGGGAACACTGGATTCGATTCTCTCCAGGAGGCTTGCTAGTCCCTCGCAGGAGAAACCCTCAGGGTTCATGTCTATTCGGGGATGCGCCCCAAAGCAAAGCAATACAAACACATCCTGATTTTTCCCTTGAGCTACATCCTTTCTTGCTTTTCTCCTAACCGATCACGCTTTGCTTTAGGCAAGTCTGAGGTCTGTGGGTCTTACAGAGTTTTGTTCCCTGGCCCCTTCGCCACCCCTCCACTTGCCAGCAAACCCCTTGGACCGGGCCCAGAGTTTTTCAAACAATGGGTTGGGACCCATCGGCGTGTTATGAAACCAGCCTAGTAGGTCATCCGCAGCATTGCTTTTTTAAATGGAACAGAACAGAACCTATCAGAATACATCATACTTCGCAGTAACGGTCAATGGTGCCTTATGAGGTTCTTGTTACAGCTGCATACGTGTGCACACACACGCATGCACACGCCTGTGCACACTAGGTCACAACGATAAAGGTGCTTCTCAGCGCGAGTTGCCACCAAAAAGTTTGAAAGCCACTGACAAAAGCTCTGAAACGTACGTTTCTCCCACTGTTTGTCAGCTGAACTCACAAAAGCAGGAGCTTTGGAGAGGGGCTGGCAGGCAGGTCTGGGAGTGGGAAGCACGGTGGCGGAGACCCAGCGCAGAGTTCCCATTTCCTCCGCAATCGTCCGTCCAGGATGCGGAGTCTTCTAGTTGCTGCCTCAGTACGGAAAGACAGACTAGCGGCAAGGAAAGACGGACGAGCAGCAGGGCTCACGTGCTGGCTTGAGCTCTCTCTGGCTGCTTCCACCTGGAGGATTTGAATAGCATTTTGCTGTAAAGGGGGTTTCTCCTTAAACACACGTAACAAAACCTGAGTAGGAAAGTTTAATGACTGCGCCAAGGTGCACTGTCCCTTTAAGAGTCTTCCCCCAAGGATAATCAGCCCCAGCTCTTAGGTAACTAAGATAGCATCCCTCCCAAATCCTGCCTGAGTCATTGGGCTCACGATAGCCTAAGAGTATGTGGTCCTGAGTAATCAATTGTCCCTGGAGGGCCCTGTTAGAAACCCTGCTCAGATCCAGAGGTCATCTGCAGGCTTGAGCAGAGATCAGATTCTAGCTGACTTGTGCAGGTGTGCGCATGCACTTCCGCCCGAATCTCCAGAGCCAGGGTAGCCAGGAAGGAACGTCTTTGGATGAACAGTGAAGTCAGTGTGAGAGCAGGGTCTGAGTTATCGGGATTTATTCCTCTCAATCTGGATGCAGAAGTGCCTGCTCCAAGGTCAGCTTGTCCGCTGAAGGTCAGGATAGAGCGTCTCCACCCGGATTCTAGTCCAATACTCCTGATGTGAATTACGCTGAGAGTGACAATGGCAGCTCGCGTCATCGGAGTCAGCTCTTCAGCCCTTTCCTCTCCATAGTCTTTGCCTGAGAACACGCAGCTGCCCCCAGGGCAGCACGTACTTCCTGCCCCTTTGGGTGTGAACACTGACTTGCTTTGGCCAACAGCAGGAGGCAGGGTCCCCAGTGTGACATTCTCACAGCCTGGCCTCAAGATGCCTGCGTGTTTCTACTTGTGCCCTTGTGCCCTTGTGCCTTCTGCCATCACCATGAGAAGAGCATGCCACTGGTCTCGAGAAAAGAATAACAGCCCCAAGGAACAGAGCCACGGGAGCCACAGCCAGCTGAGATCAGCCGAGCCCCAGCCGAGCCCCAGCCAAGCCCCAGCCAAGCCCCAGCCAGCTGCAGATATCTGAGCCCCACTGAGCAGAGCACACCCACAGACCTGGAGGAATAGGTGGGTGTCATTTTAAGGCACGGAGCTTGCAAATGATTCCTTATCTAGCACCCCCGGAGCCACGGTTAACCAGTTCAAGCAGATGTGATTAGCCACGACACTGAGTCAGACACTGTTCCAGATGCTTGGCTAGAACTAACTCGGTTGGTTATCCCTGTTGCGACCCCATGAGGTGGGTGCTGTCGCTGCACCTATTTTACGGCTAAGGAAACTGAGGGACAGAGAGGTTAAGTGAGATGCCTGAGGACACACCCATGGTAACCAGGCTCTGGAGCACACGATGCTCAGCTGCTAACCAGTGTGCTAGGCTTTTACCCTGTCCCCAGTCTTTCCAAGAAAGTCTTTGCAATCTTGGCAAGATTGGGGACGGCCAGGCTCTCTGTAACCAAACTCCGGAATGACAGCCCCTTCCCTGTCCCCTACTCAATGGCTAGGTCTCCAGAGAAGCAGGATCCTCCAGGATTCCCAGGCAAGTGATCTGCTCTCTAAACACCTCCTTCCCACGGAAGAACCTTCCAGAATCCAGGGTCCTTTGTGCTCAGTGTGCAGTGTAGACAGAACTAGCAGGGATCCACACTCATCAAGAACCCACGCGCTCATTCCAGTACCTTCCTTCAGCAAGCCCTGGACACCTCATGCCTGCAACAATGGTTATCTGTCCTGTAGAGACCTTGTTCGTGCTGAGAGATCAAATTATTTTTGTGTCTTTTCCATGCAGGAAGTGATCCAGCCACCGTGCGATGTTCGGGGCTTTATCCCTGTCCGCTTTCCCTCTCTCGTGGGAAAACAAATCACCTGTTTTCCCTGTAACTTTCCCAGACCGCAAGCCACAGGTCCTCTGTGGGAGGGGGAATGTTGCGTCTGACTTATCACAGCAAAGAAAGAGCTTGCAGACAAGAGCCGCGGGTATGGTTTTGTCTCCCCGTGAAGAAGATCGATGAGATTCGTATTTTCTTAGGCACACAAAGCTAGACTTGAAAATCTTTGGAACATCAAGACATGTTTAGAGAAATCATTAAAATGCTAGGACATCTGAGAGGAGGGTCAGGTTTCCATGGTCTACACATGCCATGGAGCAGGACAGAAGGACCAGGCGGGTTGGGCTGCTGATCTGGCCATCGCCTTAGTTTCCTAGGGTTGCTGTAACAAGCGAAAGGGCAGAAATGTATCCTCCTGCAGAAGTCGGTCAGGTGTTGGCAGAACCATGGCCCCTCCGGCAGCTCTGGGGGAAGGTCTGTTCCATATGTTTGTCTTAGTCTCCAGTGTGGCCGGCAACCCTAGGCTTATGGACGCATCACTGCAGTCTCTTCCTCTTTTATCACACGGTGTTTTTCTTGTGTGTCTTCATATCATCTTCCCTCCGTGTGCCTGCCTCTGTCTCTTCTCTTCTTATAGGGACGCTAGTCCTACTGAATTAGGGTCCACCCTCATGACCGCTTCTTAACTGAGTTGTACTTTCAAAGACCCTATTTCCAAGAAACAGCCACATGTGCAGATACCGAGGGCTGGAAGGAGGCTGTCGCAGTCACTTAGGTAAGACGTGAAGAGGACCGGAGAGGAAAAAAGAAAGAGTGGAAGGAGCTTTGGGTATTTTTGAGCAGAGTTAAAACCCCGGGAAAGCCACAGCTCTCAGAGCTAAAAAAGGTACCCAGAGGCCTCCGGTCACAAAGTCGGGGCTCCCAGGCCGAGCACGCTGGCACATGTGTTTTATTTGGCTCACAAGGCATACTGAGCGAATTTGAAAGCGTTGCCAACATTGGAAAGTCAGGAGATCTCATATAAAAGTTCAAATTTCCAATTTCCAGGGTTTTGCTTTTTTTTAAATGTCAGATGATCTAGTGTTCTTGCCTTCCCACATGTCAACAACCGGCTGGCACGAAGGCGTGCCTGTCCCCGTGGGTGGAGCCTACCGCGTCCACTTGAGTTCTCACCCGAACCACCACCCTCACCTACCAGCCCGCTAGCCGCCGTCCACCTTTGTTTGACGTTTCTCCTAAGACGTGGTCCAAACGGCTCGTTTTGCAGGTGAGAAACAGAAGGCTGAGAGGCAGAAGTACGTTGGGTTAGGGATAGAGGCGATTTATCCGATCTTTCGTTGCTTCAGCGGAGGAAAGTTGGGGTGGATGACAGAAGGCAGAGACCTTCAAGGTAAAGAGATGAAAGCATCAGAGAAGGCACTCCATGGCCCGAGGATGGTCCCGGAGAAGGGCTGCTGCAGGATCCCTGGGTCCTGACAGAGGGTTCAATGCGCAGGAAGGATCGGACGGGTGGGAGAGGAAGGGCCGCGCTTCCTTCCAGCTGGGAGGCAGGAATCAAATTAGGAGTAGAGGGGCAGAGTGTGGGCGGCTTTTTGTTCGTGTGCTCTGGAAGACAAGATTCTTTGTCCCTTTTCCGTGTCTACTCTAAGGTTATGAAAACTACATGGTCATGGTAGACAATTTGGGAAAAGAGAAATATTTAAATAATAAAATACATACTGCACCCTCCTACCACCCATAGATAACAATGGGTTTTATTTTTCTCTTTAGAATATTTTGAAATACATGTCTTCGTTTATTTCTGTTTCCCATTATAGAGTGAGCATTTTGTCCTGCCTACAAAGCATCTTTGAAACCATATTTTAATGGTTGTTCACTATTCCATTAAATGGATGGAAATACATAATTTATTTTCTTTATTTCTTTTACTCGACGGCCCAGAAAAGGGCTTTAACTTTGTGCTCTCTGCTTTTTTGTGCTTTAAAGTGCAATAGAAATGCCTACTACATGGCTTTTCCCCTTAAGAGGAACAGTGGTTCTCAGCTGGGGATGGTTTGGGCCCCGGGAGACGTTCAGCTCCGTCGGGAGACAATTTTGTTTGGGTCGAGGCCAGAGTTGCTGCTAAACATCCCGCAGCATACGGGCCGGCCCCTGCAACAAAGGACTCTCTAGCCAGAATGTCAATAGTGCTGAGATTGAGAAACTTGCTATGCAGGACAGTGTCAGGGTTAATATTCAACATCCACTTAAAATTCAAATGAGCCTTCCGCCATTAAAGGACTTTGCCCTGGAATCCTGCATTGGAATAATCAGAACTCCAGTTAGTAGAATCTGGAATGACTTTCTGGTGTTTTGTGTGTGTGTGTGTGTGTGTGTGTGTGTGTGTGTGTGTGTGTGTTAGAAATTTTTCTTTTTATTTTTTTTTAAACTGACCCTTTTTTAAAAAAGATTTTATTTATTTTATCTTTAGAGGGGAAGGGGAGAGAGGGAGAGAAATATCAATGTGTGGTTGCCTCTCGTGCATCCCCTGCTGGGAACTGGCCTGCAACCCTGGCATGTGCCCTGACTGGGAATCGAACCACAATCCTTTGGTTCGCAGGCCCGCACCCAATCCACTGAGCTACACCAGCCAGGGCTGTGTTAGAAATTTTTAAATAACAATAATTTGAAAGTAGAGATGATAATGTTTTAAATGAAGCTCCCAGGATGAATGGAATGGTTCTGGAGTTGGTCCTCACCGGGACCACTCTCCCACGTGGGCTCGGAGGCCCGGAGACCGTGTGAGTGCATCGACCCAGGCTCGGGAGAGAACACTTACTTCCTAAGGCAGAGAAGTGATTCAGCTGACACAGACATAGTTTCTAAATTCCAAAGTGGACTTGGATGACTACTCATTTTGATGAGTACGTAGCTAAGTTCGGCTAAATTTGGCATCCTCTTCTCTGTGCCTCCCCTTGATGGCGATGTTACTTCTTCGGGGCTTTTGCAACGGGTGAGCTCGCTGAGGAGTTCCACTTTAGCAAGCAAAGTCGTTGAAAGCACCCCCTTCCCTTCTGGTGAGAACTATGCTGCTCTCTTTCATCCCAGGTTCCCCTCTTGGGGACTTGACCTTCGCGGAGACAATTGGTGTGGAGACAGGTAGTTATGATCCTTCCCTGCCGACGGTGTGAATGGGGCACGTACAGAACAGAGGGGATGTTCGCTGCTTCTCGTCTTCCGCCCACACTCTTTCTGGGGTTTACTGCAAATGGAAGAGGAGTTTAACTTGGAAATGCATAAACTTGTGTTTCGGGTAATTAAAAGGTTACACAAAAATCCTTCCCCAGTCGGTGCTGGGGAAGGGTCATAACCCAGCAGAATCGGGGGTCACTTTCCAAGCTGTGATGATGGAAATGTGATCTTCAGTTAACAAGGACTCCGCACGGAGAGCGGCAAGCCTGGGCTAAGGTCAGGGGTCATGCCCTGAGATCCATGGGTTCTACTGCCCTGGATCACTGCTGTGTGCGCATGCGTTGCTGCGGTGTTTCTTGTGGCTCATCTGCAGAGCCGGAGACCTGCGGGGAGGGGTCAGTGGAGGTCCCTTTGCCGTCAGATCATCTTCCAGGAGGAAGACGCTGTCCCTTCTCCTCATCTCCTCTCCCCAGGGTTGGCCCAAGACAAGCAGCCCGTCTGGGCCCTCCTCCGCTGCATCAGCCAATGGCGCAGACTCCATCATTTGGGAGGCCGGAGGGGGGGAGGGGAGACAGGGAAGACAGGGAAGACAGGGCCACAGAATTGGAAGACAATTTCAAATAAGCAGTCACAGGCTGAAGGAGAATATGTTGGCTGTAAAATGAACACAGGAATAAACGAGATGGATGGGAAGTCAATTCTCCAGTCTCTCTTCTAGGTGATGTGCCGTCTTTTACGTTTCCGCTCTTGGTCAGCAACCTTTGGTTTCCAAGTGCCGTACTCGTTTCCTTTTTAATTTTTCATTAAAATATTGATTCGACTGCTGAAGAGGGTACAGCCAAGGCTTTCAGACTGTGCAAGCTGTGGGAAGGCAGGTCCGCTCCCCGCTGGCGAGAGGCACACATCCGCAGACACAGCGGCACCCAACGCGCAGGTGGCGGCAAGGACGGAACACACACACGTACGCTCATGCACACACACGCACACACACCGGAAGTTGCTATAAACTAGGCAGTGTGGCCAGTGGGATTTGCTCCTGTTCAGAGGAATCCAAGTTTCCAACCTTTGGGACTGGAAGGGACATGTGTTGAACAGGTGTTGAGAAAGGTTGGAGGGAGTAAACTTCAAAATGCAGACAAACGTTCGTCCTGCTGTAAAACGCCTCAAAACGATGCCTCCAGCTCGAGTCAAAGCCCCGAGGGGTCAGATCTTGATTTATTATTTTCATGAACGTATCCTTTTCTGGGCGTGGGGGACTTCCAGGTTACAACCTTTACTCTAGATTTTAGCATCTAGCATATTGTACAATCTAGTATGCAGGTTGTAATCTTTTAAATTTATTTTCCAAGGACAGTCGACATACTATATTAAGGTTTACAAGGCGTAAATGATCAGACTTCTCTGTACTGTATGAAGCGATCCCCCAGTAAGTCTAGCGCCCATCCAACACCACACGTATTTATTACAGTCTCATGGACCATGATTTATATCCCTGTGACTGTTTTATCTCTTTATTTTTTAAAAGATTTTATTTATTTACTTTTAGAGAGGGGAAGGGAGGGGAAAAGAGAGGGAGAGAAACATCCATGTGTGGTTGCCTCTTGCACGCCCTCTACTGGGGATCTGGCCCACAACCCAGGCATGTGCCCTGACTAGGATTTGAACCAGCAACCCTATGGTTTGCAGTCTGGCACTCAGTCCCCTGAGCCACGCCAGCCAGGGTGTGTTTTTAAACTGGCAATTTGTAATTTTTAATCTCTTCAGCTTTGTCACCCATCCCCCCAACCTCTTCCCATCTGGAGATCATCCATTTGTTCTCTGTGTCTGCGAGTTCCTGTTTTGTTGTTCATTTATTTTGTTTTTTAGATTGCGCATATAAGTAAAGTCATATGGCATTTGTCTTTCTCCGTCTACTTCACTTAGCATAATGCTCTCTAGATCCACCCGTGTTGTCACAAATGGTAAGATTTCCTTCTCCTGTATAACTGAGCAATATTCCATTGTATACAGGTACCGCATTTGCTTTATCCCATTTGTCTGATGATCAATTCTGGTGGATCGATGGGTCCACCATCAGTTAGTAGATGGATCAATTTTGTCTTTGATCAAACAAGTCCTTCGGCAGCATCTCCCTACCTACCAGATACCAGGGTGCTGCCCCAAGAATATGACATCCACATTACCCTCAAGAATTAGAACGTAAGTGGGGTATACAGTTGTGGCATAAAAAGTCATGTCCTGGTTCCAACTGGCTTTGCAGTTCTAAGTAAGAAGATTGGAATTGCCACCTACTTTTTTAGACAGAGGGGGAAGGAAAAAAGAGGGAGAGAAACATCATTGTGTGGTTGCCTCTCTTGCACCCCCTACTGGAGACCTGGCCTGCAACCCAGGCATGTGCCCTGACTGGGAATTGGACCTGCCACCCTGTGGTTTGCAGGCTGGCACTCAATCCACTGAGCCACACCAGCCGGGGCCTTTTTTTAAAAAAGTAGTTTCAGTCACTGCCACTAGGTCTCCCCATGGACCAGACAGTCCAGCTTGTGGCTCACACTTCTTACTCACCTGCAGATGATGAGTTCTGTGAGTTGGAGTCTTTAAAACAAAGGGAAACCTTCTCATCGATTGGGGTTGATAGGACTTCGATTCTAGCATTTTTAGCCCTAGAACGATTTTGCCTGACACTAAAAGAAACAGGCCTTCAAAAGGTGAGCACGTAACCGAGGTCACAGACCTTGGTATTTGAAAGACGTGGAACTAGAGTGCAGGGTTGCCTGATTTTTCCATTTCCCAGGTTCCTCCTGCTACAGCTTGCTCCGTGCGTGCTGAGGAACCAAGTAAATCAAGGCTCTTGCCTGTAGTAGATTCACGTCCTGAAAGATTTGTCCCATTCTAGGCAGGAGAGATGGAAGACAATTCCGAGGAGATAAATCAGGCTAAGTACATCTCGATGCCCCTGATGCAGGGCAGCTCGAGGGACGTAACCGTCCCGTCTCTCCCGCACCCAGGCTCCTAAGATAGCATTTTCTCTCTTGCTCTTTGAAGGAGATCCAAGCCGGGCCCACCTCTACTTCAAACACTGGCAAGTTCACTTCTCAAAGAGAAGTTCTTCACATTACAACAGTGTCTCCAATAATATTCATTAAATGTTGATCTGTCCTCCAGAAGATGCACGCAGATGGGTACCTCGTTAGGAGAGGAAGATATATTTATTCTCAGCTTGAGTGCATATTTGCATCTGTACCGTCTACCCGACGTGGATGGTAAACTTATCCATAAAGTCCGGAAATAAAGATATTATTAGTTATTTTTAAGATGGAAAACATCTTGAGCACATTATTTATATTTGCCTATGTTTCCAGACTTTATGTACATCCTGAAGATCATAAATGTAGTAAACAAGAATAAATTGCTTACCATTTTGGAGGCATTCCTCATGTTTTACGTGCTTGGTTTAAAAAAAAACACATATATTTCATGGTGGAATCTCTGTGTTTATAAACAAAACCTCAACAATTTACAAAGAAAGAAATCATTTTGACTTTCTTACTCAATATTGGTTCCATAAACCATGACCCACTTATGGCAAATCTTGACTCAAAGGGAGATTGAGTTATTTTGTTTGAGTTAGTTTCATATGTTCAGGATGGGGCCTTTTTTTTTTTTTTAGTTTTTCCTAAATTTTGGCTTTCTTAGAAGTTTTAAAATGTAATTGTTACAGAACAACAGAAGGTCCGTTATTGTCCGCCGCCTTATGGAAAGATGGCTCTCAAAGCCAGAGATTTGTGAAAAGGAAAGAAAATGTTTATTTAATGCTATACAGAGTTAAAGTAGTGACCTAACATCTTCATTAAAATATCAAAGTCCTTTAGGATACCCACAGACGCCCACAGTGCTTCCTATCTCCCTCTGCCCTAATTCAGGGTACCATAATTGCAAGGAAGAGAAGCACACGTCCGGGATCCAGGCTCCTGACACCGTCAGCTGTGTCGTCGTCCAGGCAGGATCTCTAATTAATCCAAAGCCATGTGGCACCTTCTCATGGCCTACTGGTAAGAGTCCTTTCTCTCTTCTTTCAGGCAAAGTATCTCTTGCTCCCAGGCCATGCAGCGAAAGGGGGCACCCCAAAGCCACGTGGTCCTTCTTCTACCAAAGCTGTGGGGAAGGGGTCCCCACTCTGGCAAAGCCACGTGGCTCTCCCTCTTCACCAAAGCTGCAGGGGTCTGTACTCTGGTGAAACCACGTGGATCTTCTTCTCAATGGCTGCCACGTCTCAGTTTAAATCCCCGCGCCAAATCTCTTCTGCACCCCCATTTCCAACTCCTCCTACAATCAGTTACACCTGCCAGCATTCCCGTATATTCCAAGTTTATTGGGATGCCATTATGAGTCTGGGCAGGTGTGTCCCCATTTTCTGGAGCCAATCTTCTCCAAGCTCCCACGCAGGTGCTGTAACTTGGGGATCCTCCCCCCAGTCACATCTTGGGGGGAAAGTCCTTTCCATCCCCCTGGCTCAGAGCATGGCCACAGCTATTTAACA